>PVJD01010324.1:0-54703 GCA_004026545.1 Mormoops blainvillei
CCCCCCGCCCCAATCCACTAGCTGATTCAGTGACTGGATCTCTGGAAAAGAGAAAGGATTGATAAGAATTATAAGAAACAAACATTGTAGCATCTCAAAAATGATGGCTCCTATATTACCATAGAGAAACAGCACAAAGAAGTTCAACCCGGGTAGATAGCACCGGATGGAAAAATGTCACAGGCACACAATAGAGGCCATTGGTCTTTTGGATGCAAACTGTAAGGGTGGAATCATGGGGACCCAAGAGGAAATAGTTCTGCCCTCCTTGCACAGCTTCCTTTTATGGAATAGAGCCTACTGCCGTCAGAAAGGACACTGAGAAGATACTGGATCTGCTCGTTTGCCCGCAGGCATGATTTTTAAAAAGCTTTTAATAAGCTTCAGAAATAGGAAGCTCTCGAGTTGTACGGCGTAGCGCCTTTGGAGCAGACTGCCTGGGCTTGTGTCCAGGCTCAGTTACTCACCAGCACTTTGACCCGGGGCAATGCCTTAACCTCTCCTTGCTTTGGTTTCTTCATCTGTGGAGTAGGGGTGATTATTGTAATGGGTCATCATGAAGATTAAACAAATCAAAATATGTGAACTACTTCGAACAGTGACTTGCGTGTAGAAAAGTACCCCGTGACGGTGGGTCATCGTTTATTTTTATTAACAGCACCTCTTTACAGTTGTTGATGATTTTCATTTCAAGTTTTCACTTTTAACTTCTTTTTGCTGAAATTTCAGAATGTTTTCTCTTTCTCTCAGCTCATATGTAATGGGGACGACTGACCATAGTTATTGAGGGTGAGAAGTGGAAGGGCCCTCGGGCTGTATCAGTTCCACCTTCTTCACCTTATAAATGAGTATGGGGAGGTAAAGTGATGAGTTTGAGTTCTCACAAGGCAGAACTAGTTTTAAACACAGGTCCCAGTGGTTTTCTTTTCTATTGTGTAATAACTCTTCACATGCCACAATTCAACATTACCTAATTTCAACAAGACTGACTCAGGGTACCTTGGAAACATACTGGGTCTTTGACCCTGTGGGAGGGGCTGATCATTGCTGAGTATAATAATATTGTCGTTCTTATGATCTTCTGGCACCTCATTGGCTTTATTTATTCATTTTTTCAATCCTAACCCGAGTATAGTTTTTTAGTTAGTTTTAGAGAGGGAGGGAGGATGGGGCGGGGGGCGGGGGAGGGGGAGAGAGAGAGAGAGAGAGAGAGAGAGAGAGAGAGAGAGAGAGAGAGAGAGAGAAACATCAATCGGTTGCCTCCTGCATGCTCCCAGACAGCTTAGTGAGTCCAACCTAGGTATGTGCCCTGACCAGGAATCAAACCTGCAAGTTTTCGGTGTATTGTCTCTGAATGGAAGGCAGGCTCTGGCCATTGATCCATCCATTGTTCAGCAGAGAGGATCAGAGGCACTGCCATGGGGACCAAGGGCAGGGAGTGAGGAGCAGGGTCCCTAGTGAGTGGGATTTACTGAGGTTGAGATGAGAGAGAGGCATCAGCCTTTCTTCTTTCACTGGCAGCATGTACGGAAGACCTGCCACATGTGAAGCGAGGTGCTCATCGGAATGCAAAAAGGACCCAAGGCAGGGTTGAGATTTCAAGGAGTTTCTTTAGAAAGAGGTAGAGAGCAAAGACTGAGCTCTCTGGGGTTCTTTAGGGCTCTGTACTCCCACAACACAGAGGAGGCTTCTTACCCTTCAAGCCACAAAGGCACTCACTCTAAGGGGCTCAGCTAGGCTGGGAGTAGAAAGATTTTCCAGCTGACTGGAGGGGAAAAACTGCACGGAAGGTATGTGGGCTGGAAATACACAACAACAGAGTGCTTCCCATGGCAACCAGATGTCAGGGAATAGTGGAAAGAGTTCTTGGCCAGGAGTTGGGGAACCTGTGCTCTCCTGGCTTTGCCACTAACTGGTCGTGCGATGGTGGGAAAGTCACTTAATTCCTCCATTCCTTAGTTTTTACATCTTCAATTGAAAAGTTTGAGCCAGGAAGTGATCAAAGTTTCTCACTGTTCTAACATGTGTGGATGTGTGTGTATGTGTGTAAGGGGTAGGGCTGTAGGGCAAAGGAGGACGCCCTTCTCGGAGAAAACGCACTGATGGTTTGGATGCTGATCAATGGACTAGCCAAGAACTCATTTTTAAGTTGATTTGTACTACCGAGGAGGGTTATTGCTACTGTGCCAAATCTCTGATTTAACTTAGAGTGTCTATTATACTGGCCCCTTTGTGGTTCTATGTGTCCTTATTTATAAACTTGGTGCATGAAACCCTTCTTTTCCTCCTTAGGCGACTGGGGCAGTTAACCTTCTAGCAGTCGTTCATGATGGTAACATGTACTATGCTATGCAAACACAGTTTAGGTCTTTATGAAAGAGGAGGTCCAGGACATGGCAGAGCTTCTGACAGTGCAGGCTTTTTCTCCTTGGTGTTGTCCCCATGGATGCCTACTTTCCTTTTCGCTGTCTCTGAGTAATACTGCTCACTTCTGTCAGGTGGCGGGTGAAGATGGAAACCACCTCTGAGGCCTATCCTAGGTACACCCAGACGTCCTGGAGGACGAATCTGTAAAGCTTTGCTGGGAATTGTAAAAATACTCCAGCTTTCATCCTGGCTGGTGTGGATCAGTGGATTGAGTGCTGGCCTGCGAACCGAAGGGTCACGGGTTTGATTCCCAGTCAGGGCACATGCCTGGATTGTGGGCGGGGTCCCCAGTAGGGGGCGCACAGGAGGCGACTGATTGATGTATTTCTTACACACTGATGATTCTCTCCCTCATTTTCCCTCTCCCTTCCCCCCCTAAAAATAAATAAATAAAATCTTAAAAAAAAAAAGATATTCCAGTTTTCTCCACAGGTACTCCACATTCCCCAGGTTTATCTGTGGCTGGCTTCCCAGAGACAAGGAAAAAACAAGAACCTCACTGAGGTGAACACATGTTTTATTTCTGTGTCCCAGTCTCTTGGGACAGTTTCTAGAGGCACATGGGTCTGGAAGTGTCGATGAGGCTGCAGATTCTCTCCTGAGGCTAACTTGAGTAGATTGATCTTATGGATCAGTGGGAGAAAGGGAGCCAACCAATTCGTATACTGCCCTTTCATGGTTGGGAAGAAACACTCATCAGTTCATAGATGGCGGTCACGTAACTGGGGAGAGAAGGCAAAGGATTCAGTGTTACATGGCCCATCACCCATCTGTCAGAAACCCAATCCTGCCATCTTCCATTTCACATTTTAAATTTTGACCTTTTGGGGACTGCTTCCTCCCCACTTTATGCTAATTAATGGAATTCTGTTACTTGCTCTTGAAAAGTGAGCGTTTGAGCCTTTTGGGAAAGAGCTCTCAGCAAGATAAGAAGAAAAGACTATTGGCTCTTCCCCCAAGTTACAGAGACTTGGTACTATTATACGTCATAAAGCAGGACATGAAAATATTATTTCTCACAGAAAAGGCTGGCAAACACCCAGACTCCAAATATTATCATGCCATCTCTGACTACCTCCAGGCCTTTGTTGAGGTGTGGCCTCATTGTAGCTTTTCTCAACCACCTGGTTTAAAATACATATTTTCCCAGTGGCCCTGATAACATATTTTATCTCCCTGTAAATCTCTTACATGGCAATAATCACCATCTAACGTATATTTTACTTTGTATTTACTTTCACTAAAATAAACTCACAGGCCTCTGAGCGCCATATTCCCAGTGCATCTAGAAAGGTGCCTAGCACGTGGTAGGTGCTGAATAAGTTGTTATTGAATAAATAAATCAATGGCATATTCCAGGAAAGCAATTTTAACCTCCAAAAGTCCATACTTTGCATTAGTTTTCTTTCTTAATAATTGGTTGCTCTAGCAATATATTTGTACTGACATTTCTCTTTCTGAAAGTTATAAATATTCATGAAGTTTTGTTCTTAAGCCAGCAAAGAATAATTTAAACTTTCCTATTCTCCCGCATGTATGCAGGTAAACAGAAAACTTACGGCTATTAGATTTCTTATTTAAACAGAGTTTAAAGACAAGCAAATTGCATTTTGGCTTGATTTCTTTTGTTCCATCACCAGGTTTTTTTCTATTGAGTGTGGCATGCTGGTGGCACACTGTTTCTTGGGAGCCTTGAGAGTCCTGGGCATGTGCTCACAGAATCCCTTCCATGTTTGATACACACTACTGTACACTGCTACCATCCACAGTGTGTTTGTATATGTGCCAATTGCTAAAAACAACAAGAACCCAGAGATCCTGCATTCTTGAAGAATTGCCAAAATCATTTGGTGGTGGTGGTAGTGACTCTGGTGGGTAAGAGGGAGTTAGGAATTACTCTTTTGTTTAGGAAATTGTGTTATTGTGGCTTTGGGTTGTGAAATAGCTTGCCTCAGCAGGTCTGCTTCGAGAAAAAGTTTGCAAAATTCCTGTATGAAATAAAGTAGGAATGTTCAGCTCTTTTCCTGATAGTCTAAGCCTCAGGGCCTGGGGCCCTGGGATTAAAAGGAGAGAAAATGTGGTGAAGGAGGAAGCCTGCCCTATCCCCCATTTTATCCCTGCCATGGCAGCGGGCGGTGTGCAAGGCATGCAAGCACATTGACACCTGCTCTCCAACAGCAACCGATTTGGTGTTCTGGAGCATTCTATTAGCAACCCTTCAGACAATCTCGTTACAGCCTCGTTAGCATTTTGTTAGTGGATAGATACGGCTTAGGGAACCACCTCAGAGGGCAACGTCAGCACCAGTCTCATGTGCTACTGCATTCCCGGCAACCAGCACAGTGCAGGGTACATAGTGCTCACTCATTAAATATGTCACTCACTTGTTTACTTAACACATCTGGTGAAAGCCCGTTTTGTGCCGGATTTATCCTAAGAGCCAGAGTTCAGGCAATGAACAAAACAGATAAAACCCCCACCTTATGGAGCTGTATTCCAGTGGAGAGCTAGACAATGAATAAGCAAGGAAAATATAGAACACATCAAATGGTGATAAATGCTATGGAGGACAATTAAGCAGAGAGGAGGCACATATTTGCTGGAGAAATGAATAAAGTGCCCTGACCAAAAAAAAAAAAAAAAAATCAAATCAGAGATGCATAATCCTGTCATTTCAATTAATATTTGAGGGCAATGTATTGAATTGAAGAAGAGTAAAAAATAATCCTCTATTCTGGAGATTCTTCGCCTCGTCAGTGTGGATAATTTATTAGGCAGCACGTCCTGTCTGAGACACTGCAGAGGGCTCAGACCCTGCCTAATGCAGAGAAGGTTTGGTTGGAACTCAGATCTTTCCTTTGCACAGTGGCTCCTGCACTTTAATTCACTGCAGTGATTTCTGATGTCAGTTTGCTCATTTTGAATGCAGAGAACTGTGGACAACAGATCTTGTGGGCTTTCGCTGTCTGGGTGTAAGTGATAATTAAGCAGAGAAAATGGAAGAGACCCACTCAGACACTTTGCCTCACCAGACCAACATAGATGGGTGGTAAGGTTAGCAATTTTATGGACCTGCCAGGGACCCATAGGATTTCTCCAGCTCTCATACCACTAGCCTCAAACCCCTAGACCTGCCATTCTAGGCGGGTCCCTGAGAAGGAAAGGAGAAGGTGGTCAATGCATTAGTACCCTAGAGGCTCTAGGGGGTCCAACAAGGTATTACCTTTGACAAGCATCAGGAGGGAAAGATATGTAGGTCACTCACCATGTCATGGCCCCAGAGAAAATCTAAAGACCTAGCAGTAGTATTCAGGAGTGTAAGTGGCAGGGAGCTGGGTAGCACGGTCTTCCTTCAGCCGAGGAAGCGAGGTATCTCCGGAGAGCAGCCTGGAAGCTGAAATTGCAACCGGTGTTTTAAAACAGGGCAGGGAGAGTTGGGAGGTGGAAGGAGTTAGATATTTCTGCCCCCAACGCCTCTTCCAGGAACTGGCCAGGGAGTCAAAGGCAACCTCTGCATCACACAGATGACTGGACTTCACACACTTGTTTCCAGCTCTTCTTTAATTCCGATATTGTTACAGGTGATGTATTTCTTTAACATATTCCACAGGTCCTAGACCAATGCCAGGGCAGGCAGCCTTCGACTCAGTCCCAGTTCCTAGCTCTGCTTCTGTAACGTTCTGTAAGCTACCTCGTCTCTCTGAAGCTCAGTACTCCCATCTGTAAGTATAAGCTGAGAATGACAATCTCATGGGGTTGTCATAAGGACTGAGTCCTCACTTGCACAGTGGTTGTGTCCTTAGTGTAGTGATTGCCAGGGTAAGGGAGGCATTGGAGGTGGTGGAGGAGGGTCTACAGGGAATAAATGGTGGTGGAAGGAGACTTGACTTGGGGTGGTGAACACACAATACAATGTACAGATGATGTGTTGTAGAATTGTGCACCTGAAACCTGTGTGATTTCATTAACCAGCATCACCCCAATAAATTCAATAAAAGGAAAAAATAAAAAATGTAAAAATAAAAGATGAAAAAAAAGTGGTTGCATCTTGTTGGCACTCGGTAGTTTAGTTCTCTTTGTCCTCGATTATTCCACTGTATAGTTTGCTTTCTATTATATGTAACATTTATTGAATAGCTCTATGTGCGATGCAATTTACTTACTTTCTATCACGGGCTCTTTACAACAGCACTGTGAAGTTGGAACCCTTATCGTTATCATCATTTCAAAGATGAAGAGATACAGATGATTTTAGAAGACAGTGGGAAGCTTATGTCAGGATCACAAAATCTCAGAGTTAGAGAACATTTGGCAGGTCATCTGGGACCACTGGTCCATTGTCCCAGTTTCTTGACAGATGGTCATGGAGCATCAGTGTGAATAGGTCTGGTGGCAAGGGCACAGCCCCTGATGCTCCTCATTTCAGACATGTCTCCGAGGTGGCCTCCTCTATGGTTTTCCCACTCCCCTGAGTCACATGCTGTGTCCTCTAGCACAGACCCCAGAGTCTGAAAACTGTTGCCCTCCCTTACCAGCGGTGGAAACTCGGGCAAGTATTTTAGCTTTTCTGTGCCCTCATTCCCTCATTTGTAAATGAAGATAATAATAGAAAATGCACTGTAGGGTTGATGAGAAAATTAAATGACCGAACACATGGAGAGAGCTCAGAATAGTGCCTGGTGCATAGTAAGCACTCAACAGATGTTAGCTGTTATACAGCTAACACACAGTTTTATGGATTTTTGTCCAGTTATTTTCACTCTTCCTCCTCAAACACACTTTTCCAGTCTCTGTCAGAGGACCAAGTGGGTCTCTTCCTAGGAATCTGTCTTGTAAGCCTTATAATACCATGGTACCAAAACTTGACCAACATCTGCATAACCAGCTTCCTTCCAAAGGGCGTTCTTTTTTCCAAAGTCATTATTTCAAACTGGAGAAGAATTGTACCCTTTCAGTCCCAGAGATGCACTTCACCTTCCTGCCTAGCATTGATTCAAAGAAGAACAACTGGATATGAATAGCTGGTAGAGGGCTGGATGAGTTGTGATGGGACCTGTGTGGTAACTTGGATACATCCCAGGAAGGTTTGTTCTAAACTCCCTTCCCAGAAGGTGGGACTCATGGTGCCTGATCTGGATGTGGATCTCAGAACCTGATTTTTTCCAAGGTCAGAGTGAATATACAGAACCTTGAGACAGTTTCACCGAAGAAACCATCTGACAGAGTGGGGCAGTAAGTAGAAGCCAGGTACAGGCCTATGTTGGAATCAGGACACTAGGACAGAGCGAGTGGGTTTGAAATGGAGAGTTGAAAAGAGGGGTTCCCTGAAATGTAGCTGTTTGAGGAGACAAATAATAAGAGCTCATGGGGCCCTGACCAGTGTGGCTCAGTTGGTTGGACATCATCACCCAAAGGGAAGTCACTGGTTTGATTCCTGGTCAGGGCACTTGCCTGGCTTGTGGGTTCGGTCCCCAGTCAGGGTGAGTGTGAGAGGCAACCAATCAATGCTTCTCTCTTGCATCGATGTTTCTCTCCCTCTCTTTCTCCATCCCTTCTCCTCTCTCTATAAATAAATTAGAAAATCTTTAAAAAAAAGGATAAGGAAGAAATTCTCCAAGTTTTATTGCTAGCACATATAGAAAAATTAAAGAAGTAGAGAAGGAAGGGAGATCAAAAGGTCATATTCTGTCAGTAATCATTGGTACAGTACAGAATGCTGGGGGTTGAGTCTTGCTTTCCATGCTGGGCAACATGACATGCAGTGCCTACGTTGATGCTGGAGGAAGGGAGTCTCCCTACCTTCCCGACCCCGCCTCTTGCAGAACAGCTAGGTTCATGGTGCATATGATTGGGGAGAAACTGGATATCTGTCACCTGTAGTCATACTTTGGAAAGTACCCCTTTAATCTATGCCTTAAGCACTTTGGGTGTGTGACCAAATCTTTTATGAAGCTTCAAAAAAAAAAAAAACCCCAAACAAAAACAAAAACAAAAAACCTTGTTAAGAGTGCACAGTGAATGCTACGACTCCTGACTTTGGCTCTGCCTCACCTTTCTCCTGTCCCACGCTGGGCCACACTCCACTGGAGGTTGCCTATCTGAGTACCATGGGAGCGTATGAGCCTGAAGCAAAGGCTGCAACGTCAGCCTTCTCTGACCCCAATTTCTTAAACTATTTACTAAAGAGAAAATCATGATCTTGTTAAAACTGCTGTTCTGCATAAATCTCTATGGTTTTCGAGCTGCTCAGAAGTGGGCCAGCAGCAGGGTGGTAGTCGCCAGCACAGTAGTAAATTCCTTCATCTCTCTCTGATGCTTTAAGGATCTCAAGCACAGCCTGGTTTTCTGAATTATCAATGGAAGCTCGAAACTTGTCCGAGAAACCAGGGCCATACGTGCCCCCTTCTCGGTGTATGTAAGTCATTGTGTTATCCTGGGTCTTCCTGTACCAGCTGATGTAGTAGTTACTGATCGTTTCTCCTTCCATTGAGCACCTGAGTGTGGTAGACTCCCCAAAGGGCACAGTCTTTACTTGGTCTTGTGGCACCAACACCGCAGCTGACATGGCTCCTGAGAGAGAGACACGAGAGAGGCTCAATGAGGACCGGGACTGAGATCTTTGGGTAAGGGGCACTGTCCATGAGCTCCAGGCCCTGGCATTCCTGATGCCTTGCTGTTGCTCAGTCTTATTTGGTAGAGGTTCCAGGACCTGCCTTACCTGTCCAAAAGAGGGTGAGGTGGATGAGTGAGCAGGTCCTCTGCATGCTCCACTAGGACAGCTCTGCCTCCCAACTCGCCCTCTGCCTGGGCCCTCCTCTGAGCCAACACCTTCTCTGTGACACGTTTGTGCCTGAGGAAACTAGCCTCTGTCGGCAGCTGTTCTGTTTCCCGAGAGGGGTTTTAGCCAATCACAGGAGTTTCACAGAGCCTGTGGCCTGTTACTGGGATGACAATACCACCTTGAAGATTGATAATGTGGTCCAGGTAAGTAAGCGCAATTGAGAAAAGGTTAAGAGAGCTGATTTGATTGATAACAAGGTTTCTGCTTCCTGCCCTAGAAGTTAAGCTTGATAATATTGCTCCATTTTAATGTCAGATGTACTTGTTATGTGCTCTGTGGTGATGTCACAGCTAATGTCAAGAAGAGTTATTGATATTTACAGCTATAATCAAAAGAACTATCAAATGAGGAGATCGATGGACTACTGGTGTTGTAATGATTTTTGTGTTTACTGCAAACTCCCTCCAGGCGATGTTGCATAAGGGTGATTCACCCAAGTGTAAATGAGCAAGCCAGTGAAGTATTGTCTCCGAATTTGAGCCAGTTTTATGATTTTTATTGAGCTCATCTATCTTGTCTGGAGATAGGTCACCTATGTTGAATTACACAGAGCCAAATACTGTGAAAATCTTGGCAATCAACACTACTTTCCAGTTTATGACAGCCTAAATTTACATGTTTTCAAAACAGAGGCATGTTTGAACTTTCGGAACCTACACTTTTGAATTTAAAAAACTATAAAAATTTGAAATAAACAGGTAAATTAATCATGGAAACTTGAGGGTATAGCAGAAGCTGGGAAGCGGGTCCCCTGGTATGCAAAGATGCAGGAGCAAAGGCAGCATCCAACATCTGAGGGTGGGTGCACGAGCTAAATTCACATGCTAGTGGAGGAGAGACTCACCCAAACTTTCTTGTTTATCCTCATGTGATGGGGCCAGATTGGCCTGAAGAAATGCAGATAGAAGCAAACTCAACTTTGCTTGACCTCATGGTAGTTGCTCTCACTACCCTTGAGTGATCTCATTTACCCAACTCCCCATTTCACCGCTGTTCCTAGAGAACCATTAGCAAGTACTCTGGGTGGTCACATTCTCTGAAATTACAAATTCCATCATTAGTACCCACTTGTTGGACACAGTGATGACCATTCTCTACAGTTCTTTGAAAGTTGTGGAGGGCAGCTTCTCTGGACTTACCTACTTGATCTTTTAAATTAATTAATTAATTAGTTAATCTTTAAATCCTCACCTGAGGATATGTTTATTTATTTTAGAGAGAGGGTAAGCAATGGTGGGGGGAGGGGGAGAGAGAGAGAGAGAGAGAGAGAGAGAGAAAGAGGCACTGATATGAGAGAGAAATATCGATCCCATATGCACCCTGACCAGGGACTGTATATGTGCCCAAACCTAGGTATGTGCCCTGACCAGGAATCAAACCCACAACCTTTTGGTTTTGGGGTGACGCTCCTACCCATGGAGATGCCTGGCCAGGGCCATACTTGATCTTTTTATATCAGGCTGCCTAGCTCTTGGCAATCCTGTAATCTAGTCGTTTTTACTACACACCAGACCCTGGGGATTCACAAATAAATGACAGATGTGGGCTCTGCTCTTATAGAACTTATGTTCTAGCATGAGATCTAGTCCTCACTTAATGCACAATTTGCATAATGACTTCCTCCACTGCAGCTGAGATAAGCACTCCGTAGAAGCAGTAGTATTATGAGAACATGTTACTGGGACCAGGATCTGGTATGGGAAGGCTTCCCTAAGAAGTGACTTTGTAAGATGAGATTCAAAAGCAAAAGGTACCCAGCAATGCTAGATGGTGTCATTTTGTTCTTTCAGGTCTACTCTATTTCCTACCCTAGGAGTCTGACCTTAATGGGCAATGTGTACCTGGTTCCCTCGATCTCTGGTACACCATTTAGTTTGGCCAGTGGGAGGTTCCATTAGGAGACTGGAGAGAAGGAAGGCGGTGAGGTACGGCGCTTCTACCTCACATTCCTTTCTGCCAGGCTGCAGGTTGGCAGAGGCTGCAGGTTGGCAGAGGCTGCTTTCCTCTGCTGGAGACTGTAGCTTCTCTCCTACACCTGCAGCAACCAGTAACGTCTCCTCTACGCCATGCTTCAGGCTTAGGGCGGTCGTGGCTTCTTTGTTGTCAGATCCGGGATGTTTCACCTTTTCTTTTTTTTTGGTTTCCCATAACCCAGCTGTACTAGCTTCCTATGTCTGCTTTAAAAGTACCACAAACTGGGTGGCTGAAAACAATAGAAATGTAATGTCTCATAGTTCTGGAGGCTAGAAGTCCAAATCAAGGTGCCAGCAGGGCCCACTTTCTCTGAAACCTGTACAGAGGCCTTTCTTGTCCCTTCCTAACTTCTAGGGGTTCGCTGCACTCTTTCGTGCCTTGGGCTTGGCATGCGGGTGCATCACTTTAGTTCCTGGCTTCCTGGTCACATGGTGTTCTCTCTGCGGCTCTGTCTTCACATGACCACTTCTTACAAAGCGGCCCATCATATCGTATTTGGAGCCCACTCTACTGCAGCCTGACCTCATCTTAACTAATTGCATCAATTTCAACAACCCTATTTCCAAATAAGGCCAATTTCCAAGCTACTGGAGGTGAGGGTTTCAGTGTATTCTTTTTTGAGGGACATAATTTAATCCATAACACCTGCCCATACTTGTGTACATACCCCTTTCATTAGATTCTCTTCCATCATTGCTTCAAGACCCTCTGCCTCCTGCTGCGACTCTGCCTGATACACCAGGTATAAGGGGGCACGCATGGGGAGAGATTATTCTATATAAAAAGTAAGGATATGTTTAAAAAGAAAAAAAGCCCTGAGGCAGGAGGAAGTGCTATGGGCGTAAAGCTCCCCTAATATCAAAGGAACCATTAGCTGGGCTCAAAGAAGCCTGTCTTCCTACATAATTACTGTTTGACTCTTCCAAATTATTCGAGAAGCCATTCTGAAAATCCCAAGAATGTCCTTCTGTTCATGACTGTGACTTTTATCTGCCACTGGTTAGAGGGAGTTTTAAGAGTTGATTGCTAATGGGCAAGAGCAACCTTCCTCCAGGCCCGACTGGGAGTGAGTCAGCATTGATACTAAATCAAAGCAGGGGTAGAAGACAGCAGTGGGAGGGAACCAGTTATGATCCAGTGGAAGCTCAGGGGAGAGCGTGGCTAGAAGATACGCCATGCCCGGTCTGGGAGAGTCAGGACCTGCCACAGGCCCCTGGGTCTTCCTGGTCACAGTGCGGGAGCAAGATGGCGCTTGAACACAAATGTAGCCTATCTCGGGGGGCCAGGGTAGAAGGTAGAAAAGTGTGCCAGGGCCCCGCCCTTGGACTCCACCTTTCTCAGGCTCTGGGTAGGTGGTGACCTGTGTGCTGATTCGACGTCAAGGTCGGCAATTTTCCATGATCTGAGGAATGTCTGTTCTTTCATGTAATTTTCAAGAACTAATGTTTCTTTCCAGTCTGTGAGGAGTAAATGAGGTAATATTTGCAAACACTTGGCTCATTGCTTGGCTGTTTGTAAATTTCCTCCTTCCCTTGATGTCTTTTTAGAAAAACAAGGATACCTGCCTAAGGCAAAAGTGGTTTGGGGAGATTTATCCATTCTTCCCTAGAATCTCCATCAGTTTACCATATTTTGACACCTTCGCAATCCTATACATTATGAAAATACAGCCTCAAGGCAAATTCCTGAGGGATCTTCCAATGAGATTGCTATCCCCCCAGCCCCTCATTTGCAGAAATTCCGAAGTTGCCTTTGTATATAGTGCTTTACCATGTACAAGTGCTGCCTTACATTTGTTACTTGGCCTGTCTTTATTGCCTGCGCAATCTCCCCAGAGCACCTTGTGTAACCCATCCTGCTCCTCAGAAGTGCCGACTGGAGTGAAATTTCTTCTGCCCAAAGGATGTCTGACTGGAGTGTGAGTTGTTGTCTATGACACATAAGAACTCAGGAAGACCAGTGAGGGGCTCATTCCCAAGATCATGGCTACAGGAAGGACCCCAGGCCTTTGGGCTGTGGCTTTAAAGACAGACTATGTCATTATAGGAAGTTCTGTTCCCTTCAGCCTGACCAGGCAGAGGAGGGTTAAGAAAGACACTGCTGACCCTAACACGTGAACCGCCACCAGTGCTTTTGCTTTTCTGTTAGTGTAAAATGTCTAGAGGTGGCTGTACGGCTGAGGTAGTTAATATTTTCAGGGCCACGGTGCTGCCCGGCCCTGAAAATCAACCAACAGATCACATGGCAATGGAGGAGGATGTGTTCATTGGCTTCATTGAGAACAGAAGGAAGAATGAATGACTTGAGGTGTCAGGGACTTTAGCAAGCCCTTGAATTCATGTTTCAGTCTTCACTCCCCATAACCTTAAGCAGACAGCTGCTTTTTCTGTTCTTCAAGTGAGTTCCTTGAACTCACCTATTTCTTTGAATTTTCATAGACTGTTAAGAGCAGGCAGCTGGGTAACCCTACCTTTACTCAAACAAGCCTCAGACAGTACATCACCTACAAGGTTGGGCTGTACAGGATCCTGGAACATGGGGGTCTTCTGTTTTCATGCCTGTTCTAGTTTTGAAGAGGAAGTTGTGCCTCTTGCAAGTACACTGGCTCAGACACCACTGTACTTAGGCTTGGAAAATCTGGATTTGCATCTGATGCTATCCTTATTGCAAATCTCTTAACCTCTCCAGACCTCAATTTTCTAAACAATAAAGCTGGGATACTATTGCTTCATGTTGTCATAAAATAATGGATGTGAGTACACCTTGTGATTGATCTACAGTTAGACTGGCACTGGGGTCAGCTGCCCAGTATGGAAGGTGGGAGGGGCAGGACTTGGTTTGTGATCTCTCTGGAGGCGGGGGAGTGGCACCAAGCATAGGGCAGCCCAGGAATAAGTCCCCTCCTCTTTCACGATGGCTTTAAGAATCTCTAGGGAGAATCGGCTCCTGTGAATAAAGTTGCTCCGGAGACCAGGGTTACAGAAGTCTCCTAGTTGGTATATAAAGTTCAGGGAGCCATCTTGGCTTCTCTTATACCAGTAGTTGTTATGGTTGTTCATTTCCAGTCCCGTCATTTGGCACAGCAAAATTTTTGATTCTTCTAAAAGGAACAAACATCTCTTGTTTTTCCAACAGCCATCTGGCTGATTCCTGCAAAACAAAATGAAGGTAAAAGGAAGACAGAGGAATTGAGAAACCATATCAGAATATCAAGGGACTGAGGTACCAGTGTGGGCTTACAGAGCCACCTCCCATTTCAGTCTTCCCAGCAACTTTCCCTGGGTAATTTCGTCAGGGGAGTGACTTATTCATTCGCCCAATGATTGGGCAGACACCCCCTGGCTTTCGTGGTGTGCTCAGTGCTAGGCTGGGATCTCTGGGGGTGACAGACAATGTTTCAGGCTCCCTGGGGCTCCCCTGGCCCAGGAGCTGCAGGACCTGCTGTTCTGAGGCTCTAAGACCACTCTTACCTGTGCAGCCAGGAAGTAGGAGGCAGCCCGGGCAGACCCACTGCATGGCTTCTGCACAGGACTGAAGGGGCTCTGCTTCTGGCCCTTCCCTCCTCATCTCCGCTTTCAGCCGCCCAGCGACGGGCCTGTGAGCTTGCCAGCTGACAACGAGGGAAGGAAACGAGCCTGAATCAGCAGATATTCTGCCCCCAGAGAATAGTCTCACCTATCGTGTAGTCAGTGTGGAGCCTTTTTCTTTCTGCTGCAAACGGCAGCATCTCCCTCGTAGGCCAAGCCCACATTTTTAGCAGGGGAGTTGTTGATATTTAGCTTTTAATGATTCTTTACCCCATTTTTGGACGTTCTTCTGATTATTTGTTGCAATAAACTTACCTTGGGTCTTTTATTTTGATAATAAGAGAGCCGCTTCTTGGGAAGGAAGATAGACTGTCCAATTGCCACTCTTCCGCAGGACAAGAGCCCATAACTGTCACACAGAATTTAACAGAAAATATTGCACTGATGTAATTCTGAGTAGCAGCTAAGTGCCTGCTATTGTACTCGGCCCATATCAAGTGCCCTGTAAATGTTGATGCTGGACTGCGGAAAACAGAACACAAAATAAACACAATGGGAGGATGAGGGAAGGGGACCAGGCAAGGATAATTAGATGAGAAAAAGTGAAGTTAAAGCATGGAAAAAAGTTTAATAGCATATTATAGAATTATCTACTGAAAGAACAAAGTAGAACAAACTAAAAATAAAAAGGAACTATAACAGCTTAGATTAGAGGAATGTGGAGGCAGAAAAAAGCTGGAGAGGTAATTAGGATAATTATCTGCATGCAGTGGTTCTCAATCTTGGCTGCGCATTGGGGCCGCCTGGGGAGTTTTAAAAACTACTGAAGCCAGTACATTAGCCCAAGAGAGACTGACAGTCTGGGGAGGGGTCTGTGCCTTAGAATTTTAAAACGGCTCTTAGGTAATTCCCATATGCAGCCAGGTTGAAGACCACTGGGCAGGAGATCATGTAGTGCACAAAGGCTTATTAGAGTGTTGTCTTCAGGGGACAAGACGAAGACCGTGGCCCCGTGTCACCTGTGACTGGATGAGCCTGCCAGTCTTCTGCACCTTATCCTTTCTTCAGGACCAGCACGGACCCTCAGTGGCTCTCCTCTGTGGTGACTGCTCACACTGGTCTCTTACAAACCGGAGGGCATGAGAGCCTGCTTAGGTCGGCACGAGCCACTCCTTGCTCCCCCGGGCTCCTACAAGTGCTGGGCACTTACTGGGTGCTTAGTAAATATTTGCTAGGCGTTATGGTCCTTTTCCTCTGGGTCCTTCTATACCGATTGAAATAGGCTAAGCCTGTGGTTCTTAGTTCCCTCCTCTTAATCCTATCCTAGCTTTCAAGATCCAAACTCTGTCCTATTCAGCTCCCTTCTGAGAGGTAGAATTCAGCCAGGGGGATCTGTAGCTGTGATCCCTTACACCGGACAACACATCGCCGTTTGTGTGAGAGATGAATGCAGCCTGTATCACACCAGGCCCACAGAGTAATGGGTTCTCGCTGAACTTCAAATTGTGTTTTTTCCTTTCCTCCCTTTCTCCTTTCCTCCCTTCCCTTCCCTTTCCCTTTCCCTTCTTCCTTTCTATTTTTCTTCTAATTCCCAGGCTCACAGAAGACCACAGTCATCCAAGGAGATCTACCACTAAGACTGAAAATGAGGGAGTGCGCTGAAGCGGCCACCTGTATTTAGAGGGATGAATTAACCATCCGCTTCCCGGGAACTGCTGATTTCACAGTGAAGATTTGCTGCCACACACACACACACACACACACACACACACACACACACACACACAGAGTTCTGGGTAGAATGTAAAGTTATTGTTGTCATTGGAAATCTTTTTTGATTTCCCCCACTTGCTGGAATAACTGTGGGGGCCTCACTTAGAACATGGAAAGGCTAGAATAGAGGTTTTCATGTTGAGAAGAGACTAATCTTATGCCTTTGTTGGCTATATGATCTTATGCCTGGAATTCTATTTATAAAAAAACAAAAACAAAATAATGGTAATTTTGTACTTCCATCTAACAACATGCCAAGAAAGTGGAAAAAGCTGGAAAAATTTGAGATCTGTTATTAGTTTAAAAGGAACTAAATAGAAGCCTCTTCTCCTTTGTACTATTTTTCTGCACATAAGAAAAAGCACTCCCTATTTTCCTCCTCTGAAATGGAGAAAAATATTTTGCCCGAAGTTCGTGGTTGGGAGTAGGGCTAGGGGATAGGTCAGAGACAGGGAGAAGATAATAGCTTTTTTTTTCTCTTTTCCTTTTTTTGGTGATAAGGACTTAGGAAAAAGTAGAATGTAGATACTTCAGTGCTTATAGGGAGCTCAAATTCTCTATCTAGAACTATACAGCTGTGGAATTAATCTTATATAAATGTCCAACCTGGCATTTTCCCCCCAGACAGAGTGTGGTGACCTGACACCAGAGAGAAATTCTCTGCCTCGTCTCCCACAGCCAAATAAATAAAGGCCTTTATCCTTCAATTAGAGGGAGAGGAGAGAACCGGAGGAGGCCTCCCCACTCTGCCTCACGCAGAAGGGAGGGAGGCGAGCCGATCTTTTGGGTTGGGCCTACACTGCCAGAGAAGGGGAGATGCCAAGACACAGAGGCCTCACTCTTTCCCTGGGAGAGGGGTGGTGGGCCTAGCTGCCGGACAGCCTGGCCCTCCGTGCCAGTGGCACCCAGAGCCACTGACAAACACCTGCTTCACCTGTGCTGTTTCTGATTGGCCTTCCTGCCCAGACACAGCTGTTCTTGGGCTCTGAGCTAACACACCTACTACTCTCACTTAGTTTTACCATAGGTTGGGGGAGAAAAGGAATGAGGCTGAAAGAATGCCAGAACTCCAAAACATGGGGTGGGGTCAGCTCTAAACATACAGAATGAAGACCCACTCTAGGGTGCTTTGGGGAGGGTAGCTGTGTAAATTAAAAAATAAAAATAAAAAAGAGGCCATGAGGTGGCTTTGGGAGCTAGAAGAAGAGAGTTCCTAAACCAATTAAGTGGTAAATTTAGTATTTGAGCAGATGTCATTCTTATAGCAGCTTGGGTCACCACAACCCAGTGCCCTCATCACACACTCTGCATCTGCTGCTGCCACCCCAACCCCTGTGCACCGCTGGCTTTCTGGGATTTGTGGTGAAGCTTTGTTGGAAAGTGGGGGTGGGCACAGAGGGCAAGGACTGGGGTAGACACAGGATGCATGCAAAAGTAGGCTTACAGTTGTAAGTACATGGAACACAGGGTTTATTCTTGTCTTATTGTTTATTAATTATTTTTTATTTTCCATATGAACAACGGTAAGCCTACTTTTGCCCCACCCTGTACTATACCTATCACGTTCACCATGGCTAGACACACCAAAGTTAAGAGGGGTTGTTACATGATCCCCATGGTACTGTTGTGTTAGAGCCTAGTTTGGAATGTGAGTGCTGTTATGGACATCATGATGTGACAAGTTAAAGGGCTGTTAACACTGAGCTGTGCAGTGAACACTTAGTATGAGTGAATGAAAAGATTATTGAATGGAAATACAAGCTATTCAGTTGGCAGGGCTTTGATTGCCAAGTCGTCTTAGAGTTTGCTCATGCGCATGACTGAGTGCTGACTGTATGAATCTGGGAAGTCACTAAGCAGGGCAAAGGACATGCAGTGTACTTGCTACGTACAGCAAGTGTGTCCTGCATGATGAACAACCTCAGCACTATCAGATGGAAGTACGTGGTGAGTGAAATCATGATACATGACAGAGCATCAGTCTAAAATGAGAGCAGCATCCCGGCGATGGTGAGACGCCAGGGATGTCGGGTAACGGAAGCTGCCTAGGGAACGGTACGTGCCAAGAAGATGGACGGGTAGAGCACATGGGAAGAGAATTTTTGCAAGACTCAACTGACAATGATATTTCTCTGTCAGAATACCTTCTTTTAAAATGTGCCAGCTCATGTCCCAGAATGGAGACCCAGAGGCGGAGCCGAGGGTCGGAGCGGCGGCGTTCTGAGAGGGGAGTTGTTGCCTCTATTTACCATCCGCTGTGTCTGTGTCGACACACAATGTGTCAACCGGCCAAATGGCCAGCAGAATGCCACTGGCCCAGAGGGTCCCTTGTTAATAAATATTATAGCACAAACTGTGTGTTTTTCCGGGGACGTGTGGTAGGGAAGGGATACTAGCAGAAAAAGAAGATGTGCTTAACAATGCTATGGCAGCTGAAAAATGTGTATTTTTTGAGGAAGAGATGTGATCCAGACAATCTCCCCCTTTTTCTGATAGGCTAATCCCTAAGCTTCAAGCGTGTGGAGGCCAAGGACAATCTTTCCTTTAGGTCAACAGAGATGAGAAAAAAGCAGGCTCTGTGTACACATGCAAGGCAGCTGTGCCACACAGACTGTCCACATTAGAATCAGGGCCTCCTTGTGGTCACTGGGGACTCCACTCACTTAGGCAGATCGTCAAGTGCAAAGAGGCTCTCAGTTTTCCTCTACCAGGGGTGACCAACCTGCGGCCCAGGACGGCTACGAATGCGGCCCAACACAAAATTGTAAATTTACTTAAAATCTTTTTTTTTTGCTCATCAGTTTTCGTTAGTGTTTGTGTATTAAATGTGTGGCCCAAGGCGACTCTTCTTCCTCCAGTGTGGCCCAGAGACACCAAAAGGTTAGACACCCCTGTGAGATGATACTTAGGTTCCATCAGTCCTCCTTTCTTCTAACGGTGTGTGAAACCTAGCTCATTTTGACTGGTAGAAGAAGCCCTGGAAAAGGCTTGGGAAAAAACAGGATCAAAATTCAGATGAAGACCAGAGATGCAGTTATCAGAGCTGCTGGTGAAACATCTTTCTGCAATCCAGGCAGACCTCTTCCTCTGACTTCCTCTTTGGCCCTGAAGCTAAATCGAGGACTCAGCATTGTGCACCTGAGCTGCTGCTCCGGTTGGGTGGCAGAGTTTTAGGTAAGCCCTTGTCATTAAAGAAAAAAAAATCTTTTCATTTTAAAGTAGGGCATAGATCCAAGTGGGGCTCTTGTGAAGAGTAAGCCACCATGGCTGTAACATACCAGCATCGCCAGGTGGGGCACAGGGATATAGGCAGTTTGTAAGACGTTTGTGGCAGCTTCTGTGACCAGAAGGGATGATGTTGGCTCGACATAGCATTTTTAAACTTAAATATTCACCTCATGCCAATGTACGTAGCTGTATTCTCTCATCTGAGGTCATTCATTTGGAAATGCAGAAGGCTGAGGCATTATTTCTTTAAATAAAATATTCCCTTTCATTACATCTGTGTCTTAGTGGCCCCTGAAGCAGGAATTTAGTTCAAACATTAAATTCAATAATCATATGTAAAACACTTACTATGCAACACACTGTGGAAACTGAAGATGAAATAGATCAAGGATCCCTGCCCTGAAGGGGTTTATAAATTAGGAGGAGCACAAAGGAAGTATCTTTAGTCATGGAAAAAGAAAGAACGTGTGAAATGACTCAAGAGAGGTAAGTGTTCAGGTGGTTCACCTGGGGAGAGATTATATCCTCAGAGGAGAGTTTTCAGTGGACATACAAATTTGGGGATAATGAGCACACACGTGGAATTTAACACCATGATCGTGAGTGAGGTCACCTAGGCAGAGATCCAGAAGGAAAGAGGGACCCAGGCTAGGGCTCTGGGTGCCCTGTAGTTAGAAACAGGTAGCAAAGGAGAAGCCCATGAAGGAGACTGAGAAGGAGAGGCCTCTGGTGTAGAGGAAAGAGCACCCAAGAGCGGCATAACAGAAGCTAAGCTTGGAGAGCATTTCAAGAAGGAATGGGTGGCCACTGCTGAGAGGTGGTATGATCATTAGCGGTTTATTCCTGTGCTTGCTTTACGTCTGTCTCCTCTGATCTTAAACTGGTAAGTGCGTGAGGGCAGGGCCCATGTTTATTTGCTCACACTATGTACCCAGTGCTTGGCACAGTACTTGGCACAAAGTGGCACTCAAGATATCATCGTGGCACAGGAAATAAAAGCCAGTCTGAGGTCTTTCTACTTAGTGCGGTAGGCAAAGAGTAATACCTGAATTAGCGTTTTCAGATTCCTAGCATAGTGTCTGGTATAGCAAACAATGCAAGCCTACTTCTGGAGGCTTGTGCAGACCTGTTGGCCTCATACATACCTCCTCTCAACATCATTAGGTGTTCTTCAGTCTGGATGCACAGAAATGAGAAAGTAACAAGGCTCCATCTGGGTGATTCTCCCATAATCCTTTAGGCCCTACAGTTTACAGCACTATTAGCTACTAGAATCTCATGTGAATGGTTGTACCACTATAGAAATAGTTTTCTGATGCCAATCCTAGGTTAAGTAGGTATCTTTACAACAGACATTCTCAGAGCATGTAATACGATAGTAAAGAATTGGGCATATTAACGGGGACATTAATACAGTGCATTTGCCAAGCCGATTTGACCGTGGAATCCTTTTTAATTGCTTAACAGCTGTTAACATATTGAGGGACCATGGCATTCTGAACAACAATTTGGCGAATGTTGCCCCGGAGTTTTGCAACAATTCTAAGAAGAAAGAAAATCATATCAATGTTGTTGTTGTTGTTTTTTTTTCAGTTATGTGGAGAGAAACTCCCCATGTTGGATGCTAATAAAATGGGTGGAGTTATTTAATTTCTTAATCTTATTCTTATTCTATTACTTTACTATTCTGAAGCAATTGATCCTTCCACGTGAGCTGATTGTCATTCCCTGCCTGTTGCTACACGTCTTGCAGTGCCTTCTGTGGGAATGGTGTGAGCCTCTGCCCAGCTGATTTGGGGACTGGCCATGGGAGGGCCTTGGCCAATGAGTGTGAGTGGATGTGATATGTGTCACGTCTGAGCAGAAGACTGTAAGGAGCATGTGGAGTGTCTGCCAGCAACTCTCTTGTTCTTTTTCCTCTGCCATGAGAACAGTGGGTCCCAAATACCGTTATCTTTCAGCCTGCATTCTGGAATGTGAAAACACAGGGAATGGAGGTTGGCAGCCACTTTGTAACCACCAATTTGTAGTGTAGGCAGAAGCAAAGCAAATCTTCCTTGTTTAAACTATTGAGGTACGGGTGCTGTTTGTTACCACAGCAGAAGTGACTGATAAAAAGAGGAAAAGGTGGAAGGCTGATATAACTATAACAGCTGTTTATTCCAGGGCTTCCGGAAGAGAGACAACTCCAGAGAAGCAAAAATTAGAATGGCTCCATTTATAGCTGAATTTTCTATACTTCACAGGAGAAAGGTTGTACTCTTGTCTGATTAAGAACAACCCCACGATTTGAAACAACTCAATCAGCCTAGATGAAGATTTATAGATTTAATGTAGACTATAAGGTGCTGGCATATCGGAGAAGGGAATCTTCACATTTCAAATGGAATGAAATCAAAGAACACTCAGAAGTGGAAGCTCTTGGCCAGTCCCAGGGGCATTATTTGCCCCCCTCTAGAGTACATTATTTTCTTAATAGTCTCTCCAGATTTCCTCACATTTCCCATTAGCAAGGTGGGGCAGAGGTCAGCGCCCAGCAGCACCAAATTTTGGGAAATCCCAGGTTTGGGAGGGCTCTTAAATACGAAAAAAAAATGTTAAAGGGAGTGATTGTTATTCAAGGAATTAATGTTCTTCCCCTTTCCCCTTTCTCTTTGCTTTTCTTAATTCTTTATCTTCTTAACCCACACCACTACCATTTTGCTGGTCTGTTTTGTGGGTGTACAGTAGCAGCATTTTGGAAGTCTCTAAGCTTCACTTGACATCTGTGGGTAGGGAGCCCCTATGAAAGCTCTGATAGACATTGGCTTCCCCACAAGGAGAGACTGTGTCTAGTTTAGGTTCATTGTTTTTCATCAGTTTTCAGTTTGTTGGTTGGCCTATCTGTCTATCTGTCTGAACGAAGACCATCATACTCAAAGGCGTGCATGTAAAAGTTGAGGCTGCTCACCTTTCTTCCCATGTCATCTAGAGAAACCTCCAAGCATATGTTACCTCAGGGGAGCAAGTGTTTTCTCTGTGAGGAGCTCATGTCACCTCCCCTGAGAAGTTTTCCCCAGCTCTAGGCCATCTTTTCCTTCTCTATGTTCTCACAGCTGTTGCTTTTTCCTCCGTTAACGAGTCTCTATTTTCATGCCTATTTCGCCCACTAGAAAGAATACCTTGAGGACAGGAACTGAGCTTTGATTGTTTTTGTAACTCAACACGTGGCACAGCACCAGGGATATTGAATGTACTCAGCACATATTTGAGGGATGAGGATATGCGTCCCCATAATTATAGTCTTGTGTATTTTAATAATATAGCTGCCGAAAATATCCGCACAAAATTCAGAAAAAAAACCCCAAAGGGCTCATCAGATGCCCAGCCAGGAGTCTCTCAGAAAATAATAATCTTATCGCCCCTTCCGATTTTCTCATTTATAGCTGGCCAGCCTTTCTCTCTGCATGGGGTTGGTTTTGCTTGCCTGTCCTGGGTTCCCATGCGGGCACTGGCTCAGAAACAGGGAGGGCCCTTTGATCCTTTTGGTTGTCCTGTGTGCCCCAAAATGAGCTCTTGAGGATGTCAGACAGTAGAGAATGGGTGAAAATCATTGGCCTCTGAGAAACCCTGGCCCCTAGATCACTCAAAAGTGCAAGGCTGGGGGCCTTACTGAAGCTGGGAGTCAGTGATGATCACCAAACTATGGGAAATCCTGGAATCTCTGAGAGCCATTCGTTTATTCATTCAAATACATTTATGAAATTTGCCAGGTTCAATGATAAACAAAAATATAGATAGTCCTTAATCTCTCAGAACTTACAAACTAGTGAGAAAATAGACATTAATCAAATGGATATAATACAAGCATGTTAAAAAAACTAAAAACAAAACTCTGAACTTATTGAAAGATCTTAAGGTGTCTCTGAATAACTTATGTGTAAAGTTTGATCGAAAAGGTAAGTAGGAGTTAAACAGGTGATGCGGAGATAGGAAAAGTGTTCCATGGGGAGGGACTAATATGTGTAAGGCCCTGGGGCGGGAGGGTACCTGGTGCTTTTGAGCAACTGGAAGAAGGTCTATTTGAGCATGGACAATACAGAAAAGAGGGGTAAGAAGCATTAGTGGTGGAGATGAGAAGGGCTCAGACTGTTCAGAGCCTTAGAGGTCACTTTAAAGATTTTTGGTCTTTTGGTCCTTTGTCTATAAACAGTGGGAAGTCAGGGGTATAACATGATCATACTTGTACAATAGAACCTCGATTCTTGAACTTAATTCATTCTGGAAAACTATTCGGGAACCGATGTGTTCGCGAAAACTGAATCTCTTTTGTTGCCTGAAAGGCACGTGACAGATTATATAAGTATCAGCATGAAAGGGTTGTCGATAGAGCGTATCGAGGCCCAAAGTTTTATTAGACAACTGAGGCATTTATTTTTCTGAGACCAACTTGGCTGAGAACCAAATTGTTTGAGAACCAAGACATTTGAGTCAAGGTTTGACTGTATTTTAAAGAGATCTCTTGGCTGCTGTGGGGAGAACAAATCGGAAGGCTCCAGAGATCAGCTAGCTTATTCAAAGGAATAATAAAATGATCTAAAGGAGAAAATGGTAATTTGGACCAAGGTGTTGGTAGTGGAGAATGGGGAAAAGTGCATGAATTTGAGATGATGATGTTATTCAGTGAGCTAGGGAAGTTTAGGAGAAGACCATATTTCAAAGAAAGATCTTGATTTAAGTCTTGGAATTGAGTTGAAGTACTTTTGAAACACCTAAGTAGGCATATTGAATAGTCAGGTGGATGTACAGATATTAATTCATGTATTCAACTCATATTTCTTGACTACTCTGTACATGCTAGTCAGTATCGAGAACTGTGGGGACCAGAAAAATATATGAAACTTGAATCCTCCTCTTCAGAGTTTAAAACTTGAGACAGAATGGTTGAAGGTATGGGGCGCAGAGAAATAAGGGCTTGAAAGTTTGGTTATGATAGGTGCTTTCTAATATTTGAAAAAATGAAGGTAGAACTTTGTGTTGTTGCAGACTGTGCCACAAATGCCAGCATAAAGTTATAAGGAAGCAAGCTTTGATTTGGTGTAAGAAGTGATTTTTAAAAAATAAGAACTGTCATTGAAAACATCTGAATCAAGACTGGATGATCAGCGTTATTCAATCAATATTTAATGAACATATAACTTGAATGGAGTGATTTCTGCCTGACCTTTAAGATCCCTTCTGGCTTTTAATTCAAGGATTCTAATTTTCTGTTTAAAAACTTAATTGTTCAGAATGAAGGTCACAACTTGGATTTCATTGAGTTCATTTCCTTACTTGGGGCCTCCCTGTGCACGCCTGTGTACTTTCAGGATGCTGCAATGAGTAACTTCTTCAAGGTTGTGACATCTTCAGAATATACAATGCATGAGAGAAATTACATTCTCTTCCATGGCCTCCTCTGATGCAGAGGAATGGGTGCACTGCCACTTCCCATTTTTCTCTTGCTCTCACACTGTATTATGGTTCCACAATGACCTGTAAGTGCTACGAGTCAATGGCATTGTTTGTGGACACGAACTACCTGCTACTTGCTGTTTCTGGGCAATAGTGTTTTCTACTTCTAGCCACACAGGATGCCTAAGTTCCTGGTGGAAGTGGCATGCCTATTAGGCCTTTATAGTTGAACTTGAAGAGTTTTTCAGAGGGCACAAGGACACCCCTGGGATTTTTCCTTGTTGCTCTGAACTCTTTCAATGGAGTCTTTTTTTATGATGGATAAAAATCACCCAAAGTTTATAAGTGACATCACAGAAATACAAAGGATTGTAAGAAATTACTATGAACAATCACATGCCAAGAAATTTGAAAACCTGGGTGAAATGACAAATTTCTAGAAACATATAATTTTCCAAAACTGAATCAAGAAGAAGCAGAAAGCCTGAACAGACCAATAACAGCTAGTGAAATTGAAGCAGTAATCAAAAAATTCCCAGCACACAAAAGCCTTGGATAGACGGTTTCATAGGAGAATTTTACAAAAATATTTAAGGAAGAGCTAACCCCAATCCTTCTCAAACTATTTCAAAAAGTCCAAGAAGCGGGAAGACTCCCAAACTCTTTTTATGAAATCAGCATCATCCTAATCTGAAAACCAGATAAAGACACAACAAAGAAAGAAAACTACAGGTCAATATTGCTGATGAACATAGATGCTAAAATCCTCAATAAAATATTGGCAAATGTTATCCAGCAATTCATTAAAAAGATCACACACCATGATCAAGTGGGATTCATTCCAGGGATGCAAGGAAGTTACAATATTCACAAATCAATAAATGTAATACATTACATAAACAAAAGGAAAGACAAAAATCTCATGTTATCAATAGATGTGGAAAAAGCATTTGATAAAGTACAGCACCCATTTATGGGAAAAACACTCAGAAAAGTGGGAGTAGAGGGAGCATACAACATAGTAAGTCCATATACAAGAAACCTACAGCCAACATCATACTCAATGGGCAAAACTAAAAGCTTTCCCACTGAGATCAGGAACAAGGCAAAGGTGTCTGCTTTCACCACTTTTCTTTAACATAGTATTGGAAGTTCTAGCCACAGTGATCACACTCAAAAAAGAAATAGAAGGCATCCAAACTGCGAAGAAGGAAGTAAAACTGTCATTGTTTGTAGATGACAATAGTGTGCACAGAAAACCCTATAGACTTCACCAAAAAACTACTCAACCTAATAAGTGAATTTGGCAAAACAGTGGGATACAAAGTCAACATTCAGGAACCAAAGCCATTTTTGTACACCAACAATGAATTATCAAAAACAGAAATTAGGAAAAAAATTCCATTTGCTACAGCAACAAGAAAAATAAAGTTCCTAGGAATAAACTTAACCAAGGAGGTAAAAGACCTGTGCTCAGGAAACTATAGAACGCTGAAGAAAGAAATTAAGGAAGACACAAATAAATGGAAACATATACTGTGTTTGTGGATTGGAAGAATTAACATCATCAAAATGTCCATACTCCCCAAAGCAATCTATGGATTCAACACTATCCCTATTAAAATACCAATAAGATATTTCACAGATCTAGAACAAATACTCCAAAAATTTATATGGAACCATAAATGACTCTGAATAACCTCAGCAATTTTGAGAATGAAGAACAAAGTGTGAGGGATCACAATACCTGAAATCAAACTGTATTACAAGGACACTGTAATCAAAACAGTCTGGTACTGGCATAAGAACAGACACATAGATCAATGGAATAGAATGGAGAGTCCAGATATAAACACATGTCTCTATGGTTAATTAATATTTGACAAATGGGACAGGAGCATACAATGGAGTAAAAATAGCCTCTTCAACAAATGGTGTTGGGAGATCTGGATAAGTATATGAAAAAAAAGGAAATTTGACCACCAACTTACACCATACACCAGAATAATCTCAAAATGGTTAAAAGACTTAAATATCAGTCATGACATGATAAAAGTCCTAGAGGAGAACACAGGCAGGAAAATTTCAGATATTCCATGCAGCAGTATTTTCATGGATATGTCCCCTATAGCAAGGGATATAAAGGAAAGAATAAACAAATGGGACTTCATCAAATTAAAACCTTCTGCACAGCTAAAGAAAACATCAGCAAAATGGAAAGGGAACCAACCATGTGGGAAAATATATTTGCCAATGACACCGCAGACAAGGGTTTGATCTCCAAAATATATAAAGAACTCACATGACTCTACTCCAAGAAGGCAAACAATCCAATTAAAAAATGAGCAAAGGACCTGAACAGACACTTCTCCAAGGAGGACATACACAGGGCCTAGGGACATGTGAAAGGATGCTCAGCATCACTAGCCATCAGAGAGATGCAAATTAAAACCGCAGTGAGATATCGCTTCACACCAGTCAGAATGGCCATCATAACCAAATCAACAACAAGTACTTTGCGAAGTTGTAGAGAAAAGGGAACCCCTAGTACACTCTGTGGGAATGCAGATTGATGCGGCCACTGTGGAAAACTGTCTGGATTTTCCTCAGGAAACTAAAAATGGAACTGCCTTCTCACCTGGCAATTCCACTTCTGGGATTACCCTAAGAATCCAGAACCACCAATTCAAAAGAACCTTTGCACCCCTATGTTCACAGCAACGTTATTTACAATGGCCAAGTGCTAGAAATGGCCTGAGTGCCCATCAGTAAATGAGTGGATCAAAAACCTGTTGTACATTTACACAATGGAATACTACACAGCAGACAGAAAGAAAGGGTAGGAGAAGGAAGGAAGTCCTACCCATTGTGACAGCATGGATGGAACTGGGGAGTATTATACTAAGTGAAATAAGCCAGGCAGTGAAAGACAAATACCGTATGATCTCACCTATAAATGGAACAAAATAACAAGTGAGCAAAACAGAACCAGAGACATGGAAATAGGGAACAAAGTGACAGTTTCCAGAGGGGAAGGGGGAGGGGGATAAAAGGGGAAAGAAAGGGAAGGGTCAAGTCAAGGAACATGCAAAAAGACCCATGGACAAGGATAATGGTGGGAGGAAGACTAAATGTGGGAGAGTGGCAGTGGGCAGTGCAGGGCAGAGTAATAGGGAAAAAAAGGAGACAACTGTAATTGGACAACAACAAAAATGTTTTAAAAATTACACAAAGCAAGATAATGGACACAACAACATTTTTTTTTTTTTAACCAAAGCAGTGGGGAAAACATGGAATATTCAAAAATATTAGCTGATGTTCATGTCATTCACTTGGTTTTGAGATTTCCACAGAAACACTCTGTCCGTGTCCATACTCTGCTAGGGCCTTTGGTGACTCAATCTCTTATGCCTGCAGCCCCAGGTGTTACATAAAGGCTTTTTGAATTACCTTTTGGTAAGCTCAGGAAAGTTCTCCAGGTCTTCAGGTTTAATTCTTGCCTGGTTTACTTTCTCACTGTTTTGTGTCTAGACTCTCTCAGATTGCTGTTGGGACGCCTGGCTGCCTTCCCCAAGGCGTCCCTCTTCCTTGGCTCCAGGTTCTGTTCTCCACACTCACCCCATGCCCACCTCAGGTTCTGCAAGAGGGAAGACCAACTGGAGGCATACACTCTCATCTCCTGTCTCTTTTCTTCTCAGTCAGATTTAATCAGACACTAGCAATTCCTGTTCCTTTTTCTGGAATGATCTTGAGTTGAAGGCCTATGGCACAAGGTCCTGGGTTGCAGTGGATAATCCATGAAGGTCACATGGTGTGGTAAAAAGAGCACTGACTCGATAAATATTAATTCATTTCTTAATTGGTTTGTGGATGAATAACAAATAGTTATACTGAGAATTTATGTAATGCCTTCTTCCAAGGAGTGTACAAGGACACAATAGTACCTCATTGAGAATATTTATTGTATTAGTAACACAAATAATCTGTAACCTGATTTGAGGATGACTGATTGCTTATCATGAGTTCCACACCTGGCTGCACATCAGAATTCCTTTAGGAGCTTTTTACAAATACAAATTTTGTGTGGCATTTGGGAAAAACTGATTTATATTTCTTCACCTCTATGAAATTTTTCAATAACGATGGCTGCCCTCGACCAGTGCCTCTCAAACATTAATATGCATATAATTCATCCTGGGAATCTTGTTAAAATGCAGATTCTGGTTGAGTAGATCTAAGGCATGAGATGCTGCGTTCTCTCAAACTTCTGGGTGATGCTGAGGCTGTTCCTTCAGAGGTGCACTTGCAATAGCAAAGTCTTGAACCTGAGAAGAGAAGTGGAGAGAGCAAGGGAGGAAGGTCGAACGGCTGGGAAGTCAGAGCGCTATGCTCACGCTAATTCTATTACAATCTCTGGCATGTATTCCAGACCTTGGTATTTTAAAAGAATTCCCCTAAGTGATTCAACTATGCAGCTGGAATTGAGAACCACTGTGTAAGAGATGCCTTGACCACATCTGATGACCATTTCCCTGTAGTGAGGGCAGGTAAACCTGGGCACATTTTTCTGGTACTAAAAAAACGAACAGTTCTGCTGCATACAGCAGAATTTTTCAAAGCATGTCCTTGGACCATCTGCATCAGAATCACTTGGGTATTTGTTATAAATACATGTTCCCAGACTTGCCCCCAGGTAGACTGAATTGGAATCTTTGCGGCCTCATTTCAGGAATCTGATTGGAAAAACCTCACCAGGTGCTTTGCGTGCACAAGGAAATTGTATTGAGAAAT
Source organism: Mormoops blainvillei (assembly GCA_004026545.1). Lineage (NCBI taxonomy): Eukaryota > Metazoa > Chordata > Mammalia > Chiroptera > Mormoopidae > Mormoops > Mormoops blainvillei. The sequence goes on from PVJD01010324.1 coordinate 29,995, forward strand.
ACTGACTTATAAGATAAAATCAAAGCTCTTTAACCGTGTAGTCAAGGCTCTCTAAATAAATTGATTTCTACCAGAATTTTTAAGTCCTCTCTCTTCTCGATTTACTGCATTAATCTCCTGTATTAGCAGCCTCTAAGATAGCCCCCACTCAACTGAGTAGACTATGGCAGAAGTAATGGGATTTCACTCCAAGATCAGGTTCCAAAAAGACTGTGCCTTCCATCTTGGACATCCTCTATCCTTCAAAGCCCTTGCTCTAGGGAGGCAAGCTGCCATGTTATGGGGGGTCCTATGGAGATGCCTGCATGACAACTCAAGGCCTGACAGACACATGGGTGGGCCTGGGAGTGGCTTCTCTCCCAGTCAATGCTGGTCAGTGTGTCAGATGACTGCAGCCCCAGCTGACATCTGGATTGCACCCCGATTAGACAGCCTGGGCCAGGGGGCCCAGCCAAGACACCCCCGGATTCCTGACCCCTATAAACTATGAAATAATAAATATTTTGAGCCTCTAAATTTTGTGGTAATTTGTTATGTAACAAAGATAAGTAGTACACCCACCTTAAAATACCCTTCCTCCTCCTTCCTATTTATCCAACTCCACCTCTTTTAAGACTTAGCTGTTCTAAGAAACTTTTCTTATAGTGATTGTCCTTTATTGAACTCCCAGAGCACTGCATAGGAAGTCAGTAGCACTCATCGTTAGATAGTATGTGCTTTTTTCGCATTTGTTTATAATATTTAATTGTTATTTCTAATGTCTGTCTTTAAGATAAATTGTAAACACATTAATAAGAATAGAACTTAGGATGAAAGTTGACTTGGAGTGGTTTCTATTCGCATGAACTATTCCAATATCATAAATACAGTAAGTGCCATGTTAGAGCCACCAGGATGGGAGTGCTCCCTTGGTGATTACTTTTACAGGGTTGCATTTTTAAACCCTCCTGCCTGCCAGTCTGCTCAGTGGCTTCCTCCAGGTCTCGCTTGGCTCCCTGGAGTCTTAGACGCTGTTGGCTCACCTGTTTCAACTTGGGACTGGGGGATCTATATTTTTGATTCAGTTGATTCACAACCAACTCATAAATGCCACATTGCCATAAGCATTTGTCTCCAAGATCTCTCTCTGTCATCCCTGTAGGTCCCTAGGACTCCTCTGTAGCTAGGGGAGGATATAAAACATTCAATACTTGAAACTGGTACGGGAGCATTTCAGAAAATGACTATTCATCTTTCTTCACAGAGTAAGAGTTAAAATGGTCTCTAACGGCTTTGGAAATTTTGATTAGGATAGTAATGGGAGCCGTCCTGGCTTTATCTAGTTTATGCACATGAACACTTTCTCAATAAAAACTCTGGAATGAGCTACAGCACTCATGATAGAGGAAATTCTGTCCACCTCAGCCGCCTCCACAGTGAGGGGGTCTTCTCAGTACCAAAGGTTGTTTTTTCCAGCCTTTCCTCAGGAGGCAGGTGCAGATCTCTTTGGTTTTTCTACATACACCCTAACAGAATTTTCTGCCCTCTTGGGCTGATAAAGAAGCCTCCTCTTAACCAACTACAAAGATAAGGCCCTTAACCCCAACTCAACTCTTGTCTCTCTTATCGGATGTAACGGTTGAGGTTATCAGGCGGTCTCATCTCAGCTGTGGTGTACATTCTAGACAAAGAGGGTCTCTAATTGAATCTGCCAGCTCAGTCTGACCCCAGGGGATCTTGAGGTGGACAGAAGCAGAAGAGCAGCACTGTGGGTATCGGACCCACAGAAGTAAGTTCCAGCATCTTTTGTTGTTGCTTTTTGAATGTCAAGTATATATTGACTTCTTAAAGGGTCGACTCTCCCTTTGATATTACTCTTTAAATGGTCAGTAGAATTTCTGCTAAGTCTATATACTAAAGTCAGGGAATTATCTTCACCCTTCTTATACCAGCTCATTTGATAATTTTTTAAGTCTGCTCCTGTGACATTGCAGCGGAAGGTGGCAGGCTCCCCAGTTAGAACAGTCAGAGTTTTGGTGTCTGGTTCCAAAATTATATCCAATGAGACCCCTGAAAGGGAAAGCCCAATATTAGAGAGGCTGTGGAGAACTCCCTCCACCCCAAGGGACTGATGTATCAAAGCCAGGCCCGGCAGCGGTTTGTTTCCCTGTTAGCCTCCCCCAAACCCCGTCCCGGCAAATCGTCCCTGCTGCATCTTTCCCTGAGAGTAAAAGGCCCAGCGACTTGTCCTTACCTGCACAGAAGATGGAAAGGTAGAAGAGGGGACAGGTCCACCCCATGGCTCTACTGTGGGGGGACGCTGGGGTATGTCGCTGCTCCCTGGCTGCCCCCGCCCAGATCAGCCGTTGTCTGCCCATGAGAAGTTTTGTCCGTTATAAAGGTGGTTGGTTGTTATTAGTCACTTCCTCAGAGAGAGATGTGACGGGGCTGCAAGGTCACACGTTAGGCTGTTTATTCAATAAACTTGGGCTAACTACCTATGGCAGATATTATTTGGGAGACATAAAGTCGAACAAAACATGGCTTCTGCCTTCAAAGAACTCACTTTCAGTGGGGAGACAGACATAGAGGAGTGTTAAGTACTGAGAGAGGTAGGTACAAAGTGCTTCGGGGGCCTGGAGGAAGGGGCTGCTTCTGCCCGGTATGCTCGGAAGAGATAACCCTGAACTGATCTGTGAGGGTTGAGTAGGGCTTTGTCAGGAGGGCATTCCCCGGAGGGAGAATGGCATGAGTAAAGGCTCAACGGCATTAGAGTCAGACAATCCTGCAAGTGATGGTCCTTCTACCTCCATACAGCTCTTGCGCTGGTCACTTCCCCTCTGGTCTCTGCCACCTCTGCCTCCGTCTGAGATCGTTCTTCACCGATTGCCAGCCACTGCAACGCTGTTCCGAGAAGCCTCCCTGTTCTCAGACTCTTCCCCCTCTTCGTCCATCCTCCAAGCAGCCATCGTACTGATTTTTCTTCAGACCTAACGGGGTCAGGTCACACATCTGCTGAAACTCCTTTAGTAGCCCCCCTTAGCCTGTAGGGGAATGTGAAATCCTATGTCATGACCATACGATCTCCTGATCTGCTTCCTTCTGCAGTCTCACTTTTGCCCACTTCTCCACTTGCACTGAGTCAGATGCACAAAAATACTTGCAGGTTCAAAAGTTTATTATAGTCTGCCTATACCCAGTTTTTGTACTGGCTGCCTCTTCTTCCTGGGAAAACTGTACTTTCCTTCCCTTGCCTTCTCCACCCCTACCTGAGAGAGGTGTCCCCCTGGGCTCCCTGCATTTGTGGGGTCCTGGCACTTATCACCTCTCTCATAATCCTATGATAATTTATTTGTTTTCTACATTGGGCTGTAAGCTTCTTTAAAACAGTGACTGTATCTTATTTATATTTGTGTTCTCAGTGCCCGGCCCAGAGCTTGTCAATATTAAGAACTTGGCAGATATTTGCTAACGTAAGCAGGATTTCTATCTGTAGCCTCCTAACTCAAGGAGCCATGTGGATTGCTCATCTAATTAAAGATGGGATTAGAAAAGGATTTGCCAGCAGCCCAGGCCAAAACCGGGGGAAACCAGGTCTTCCAGCCATTGTTGTAGGTGTAGCGAGAGGTGGGACCCTCTGCAGCAGCAGGATAGCTCCCACTTGGCTAGAATCTGCTTCCAATGGCTTGTGGCTAATATTCTAATATCACCCATTGGTATCTAGGTGGTGTCACTACCCACATCATCTATATGCAAAGGGAGCATATACTGGCTTTGTAGGTATAACGGCCCTGGGTTTTGAATCTTGCTTTGCAACTTACCAGGTGCTGGGCAAGTTGCATCACTGCGTCTTGATTTCCTCACCTGAAAATAAGGTAACTGTAGTTACTTTGCAGGGATGTCGTAAGGTTGAAACAAAACAACACATGTGCAGCACTTAGTCCTGTGCCTGGCACACATTTGCAGGCCCATCACAGATGGTAGCTCTTTGCCTCATCTCTTCTGCTTTGCCGTGGTTGGGTTAGTGCCCTACTCAAAGCTCCTTGCATGAGCTGTAGTCACCAGGGGTGAAACAGAGCTTATAATTTCTATCCAGGCACAGAACGTTCCTCTGTGGGAGGGGGGTGTTGGCTGAGCTGTGTTAGGCTGTTGGTAGAACTTTAGGCAAGTAAATGGCTGAGCCAAATGGGGTAGTGTCAGAGGTGAATGGGTGGTGTCAGTAACTTTGATGCCCTTACGCAACCGGCTGTTTCTGGCAATTAAGGATCGAGGCCACACATGAGTTACAGCCTCAGTTTTCTTTGTCCATCTGGGATGAAGAAAGAACAGGAGGACTTAAAGAAGCAGAAAGACCCCAGGATCAGATTAAATCAGCCCATACTGGCTGCTCTTTAGAATACTTACCCAAGCCTAGTGCCCTTCTCTCTGACGGTCTCTGCCACTCGGGGTCGTTGGCATCAAACAGGATCACCTGAGTAGCAGTGGGAGCGAATGCCAGGACTTCTAATTTTCTCTCTCGCTAAAAGCTTTCAGGACCCGCTTTGCCTTTGATTTGAGAGCAGGTCCACTTTTTCCATACCTCCTTTGAGTTCTTTGGGTAAAAAATATAAATTTAATGAAAGTCCTTTCTTTGCTTTATCTCCTTCCTACTCATTACCCTCAAACTTCACACGCAAAGCTTAAGCAACAGTGCTGTCAGACTCTGATGTGAACCCATGGTGTAGCTCTGTGCAGGCCTGGCACTTATCAGATGTTTGCCCTGTTTCTAGTTGCTGTCTTAGCTCTCTGGTTTCTCTGCTCTGGCACCGACTGGTTGGACAATCAACAGGAATGAAAGTGGATGAAAAGAGGAAAAGCTGTGTTTGTATTTCTCTTGGTCAGTATCTCAGCTGCCTGGTGTCCCAGGATGGCCTTCAGTAAGTAAGAGGTTCTTCTCAGTCTGATTGATTTGGGCTCCAAGTGCTTGGATGGCTGTGATTACTTTGTTTCGCTGATTTGTTTTTACTGAAATGTTGGGCCCCACTAGTTGTTTTAAAGCAAACATAAGATGTTTTTGGAAATTAGTGAGGAATTTCAATGGGTGTCAAGAAGAATCACGGTATCATTTGTCTCTAAAAAAAACCCCCAAAACTGTGGTTGCCAGTATTCCATCTGTGCCTCCCTTTCCCAGCTGTGTGGCACTGAATGAAGCAGCTGCCAAGCAACACAGTGGAGAGGCAGGTTGGGACTTTTTTGAGTTGTAATTCTGCTTCTGTTACTGACTTGGGACCTTGGGATGTGCACAAATGAGCTTTTTCATATTTAGTCTCAGCTCAGTTCCTTTAAGATATTTTTCTGACTCCCATCGTCCAACTCATCCTGAAATCTAAAGGTCTATGTCTAATGTGTACTTTCCTCCTGAAACACTCCTATAATTATTACAACCAAGTGCTTCTCTTGCTCCCACATATGTCTGATTTGGTCCCTCTATTAGTCTGTAAGCCCCACTACAGTGTGAAGTCTAGAATGGCAGAAAGCCTGTATTGCTTACCTTGGTATCCTTGGCTCTTGACGTGGTGTCTGGCACCTAGTGGACACTCAATACATATTGTTGAGTTAAAAATAAACCATGCCAACTCTCTGCTCTGAGGCTTATGGGTGCTTGATGATCACTTGTTAAATAGTTTAACCTGCCCGCACAGCTTTTCTTCTACGACTGTTCTTCAAGGATCACATGGGAAGATTGGAGGGCTTCCAGTTAGACGATGAGGTGGTTGAGACAGGTACTCTCTACTACATCATCGACTCCACCAGTTTTCATTTCTGTTCCTGTTGATCACTACTGCGAAACATGCCCTTGGGCAGGTCTCCTCAGTCAGCACATCGTTCTCTGATGACTTTGTTCTTCTTCCAAGCTTTCCGGTACATTCAATATTAATGAATTTTGAAATGGAAGACAGATTATTCCTCTCTCTGAGACACTTAGCATGGTGAAATCAGAGACCCGGGTGACAGGTAGAGTCACATAGACTCTCCTCTTCCCTTATTGCCTGTGATGTTGCATTGGTCTTTCAACAGGGACTCTGAGGAGAAATTACTGAATAGCCTCTTACTGGCAGAGGATACAGCAGGGTTACTGGGGTTGTAAGTGTCCTTTAGAAAACCTGATTCTTCCACTGTAAGTTTCAGCAGTTCCGGGGACATATCCCGCCAACAACCCTGAGGTGCCCTGGAGAAGAGCAAGCCCAGGAGGAAAGTGACTCACTCGCTCACCAAACACTCTCAGGGTCTGTGCCTCTCCCAGGAGGGGTAAGACTTTGAAATTTGATCCCCAGAGCCAAATTTTGCAAAGGGTCTTTCTGTAGTGCTTTATCCCAAGAAGAGCCTCCTGTTTTGCGTGTGTCTGAGCCCTTAAAGGGCTGCTCTCGGGAGCATCAGTGCTGATGAGCCCATATGTTGACTGCAAATGGGAAAGCCAGAGAAACAGCAGGGGATTAGGGTTTTCACTGATGGATAAATGCAGGACCCGAAGCAGTAAGAGACCATGTATCTTCAAAAGAGAAAAGAGAGAACAAAGTCCTGCTCACTCCCTGTCCTCAGCTCAGCCGTCCACGTGAAGGAGTTTCCACGGGTGTTTCCTTGAATAATGAGAGGCCTATGTGGGCATGTCTTTGTAGAGCTTATGTATGTCTGGAATCTGGAATAATCTTCCTTTGGCAGTTTTTAAGGATGTCATAAGGTCAGGTGTACTTTGACTTAATTTGTAACACTCCTGGGTGTGGGAACTTTTTTCAGGTCATGCAGTATCCATCCCTGTTATGTTGATAGAACTTGTTCCTTATTTATAATTATGTATAAACAACTTCAAGTTTATTTCTGGCTCTACACTTTTAAATTATTCCACTATCCATTTAATGAGTGGGTCTACTGTTGTATTTTAATACCTCATAAAGTCTATATTTGTTTGTTTTATGAGCATCAAGAAGAAATTAACTTTCCTCTGGATTTATTATTTTCTATGGAGGAAGCCCTTAATAATTTATCAGCATCCAGTGAAAAAGATTCTGAAGGTCTTTTGAGCTGTATTTCTCTAAATTTACATTGATATTTAGTTCCTATGGGGTGGGATACTAATGTATAAAAGAATGTTTAATTGTCCAAGAGATTGACTTATTTGTTATCAGTAAGTTCCTAAAGGCCTAACCTAGCCCAATAATGAGAATGTAGATATGAAATAGTGATCATAATTATGATATCGTCACCAGCAACAAAAGTAGCTACTATTTACCAAGTGCTTCCTAGGTGCCAACAGTTGCCCTAAGTGCATTGCATGAATTAGTCCTTTAATTCTTACAGGAATCCTCTATGGTAGGTATTATTCTTATCATTGTTTTACAGGTGAAGAAGGCAAGACATAAAGTAACTTGCTCAAGATCGTATAGACAGTGAGTTTGCAAGTGGAAGATCTGGGATTCAAGATTCAAGAAGTTTGGCTTCCAAATCTGAATTTGAGGTCAATCATTGGTACTATCCCACCTACTCTACAGTTGTATGTCTATCTGTCTTCTATCCACCCATCATCTATCTATCTATCTATCTATCTATCTATCTATCTATCTATCTATCTATCATCTATCTATCTATCATCTATGTAATTTACTAGGCTTTATATATAAGTATATATAAATATTTAGCACCTTTTTAGGTTATAGAAGTGTTGATTGGTTTTCAAGGTTTGTGATGAAGATGTTAATTGTTGGCTTTAATTTTGTATGTGTGTTCAATTCATTTGTCAATCTGATGATCAGGGACTGTGGTTTTTTGTCAGGTCAAAACTTTGAGCAATTCCCTGGGATTTAATTTTCACTACTAATTATTCAGCAAGATGAAAGTCAAGAGGTGCTACTTGTGGAATACATTTTATTATTTGAGAAGGGCTTGTGTCCCCACAACACTTAGTTTTGAATGAATGATTTGATGAATGAAGTGGGGGAATTCAAGATGACACTGAGCACCCTCTGTCTTGTTGGATGACCCTCTGAATTTTCTGTGTCGAGGCTTACAGTTTTTGTTCAGTGTGATATCAGCATGCATCACGGTGCCCGTAGTGCATGGTAGTAAATGGCTTTGTCTCTTGGCTGCATGTGCATAATGGTTAAGGTCCTGAAGGACAACTCTGTCCACAGGCCACCAGCAGTGCTCCGATTTGACAGCGCCTTGAAAAGCATCATAGATACAGGTGAGCCTTTGGTTAGCTTTCTGAAGATACCAGTACACAGAGTCATGGTTCCCTCTAGGAATGTTATATGGCCATTGGAACTTCACATCTATCCCAATCTGGTGACCACGTTGGAAGATTGTGTAATTTTAGTCCTCCAGGAATCGTCTGGCAAAGAAAAAAGGATAAGAAATGAGAAGTGGTGGGAAACCGCACTCGTTTACCTGGGAGCCAATTGCAGAGGAAGGACAGCACAAGGTAGAGAGGCCGGTACATGCTGCATCTCCAGCTGTTCTTCAGCACCGTGCGCCACGCAGCCTACTTTGCATGCACAATGCGCGCAGGCCACCTTATCTGCCACAGCCATGTGGCTGCTTCATTGCTGCAACAATAAAGGAAAGGGGTCCTTGGGGGTGGCTGGTGCTTGCGCTATCGAAAGGCACACTCAGGTTTGTTCAAAGGCAGCCTCTGGTGTCCGTCCGCCCCCGAGGGCTTGTGTTTTCAGCAGATGGTCCCATTCCTTTATCAGCCCCGAGTGACTTAGTCTTTGAAAGGAAACACCCGGGGAGATAGCCTTTTGCTGAAAGACATTTGGACGGTCATGAGCTCTTAGGTCCCTGTTCCTGAGTTTCAGGAATTTAAGGTGCGGAGAGCGATGAGGACAGACAGGCCTGCGCTATGGCTTCTGTGGCCCCTCGGGCAGTTTCTGGTTCTGGGACTCACTCTTCGGAAACTAACCAGGGAGGAAGGAATTTGTTGATTTTTAATGAGTTGATTAATTAATCAACCATCTATTCACCAAATACTTATTGAGTGCCAACTATATACAAGTTTTCTGCTGAGTGCTGTGGATACAATGGAAGCAAAAACCAGCCAAAATTTCTTCCAACATTGGTCCGGTGATGATATTGAACTTCAGGCAAGAGAATGAAGTACAGCCCATCAGACCGTGTACGTGAAACCTGGCAGGGGCGAGGCGAAGGGGCCCCTGGGTCTGCGCACGTGCACGCAGGCCTGTCTCTCGCATCACACAGCTGGTTGTGAGCTCCCCACGGGGGCGCGCAGGCTGGAATTTTCCCTGGTCACCCATGTTCCACCCAAGAGTCAGAGGGTTCCTTTTTTGACTCACCTTCCTTAATAACCGCTCTCCCATCAAGAAATCATTCCACTTGTTGACAGTTCAAAGTCTTGGAGTTCCTGGACTTAGCACTGTTTTCATTCTATTCTTGGAGCAGAATCAGCTTGGCTGCAATTATTCCCACTGTGAGTATAACTACATCTTTTGTGTGATGATTTCCTTTTCATTGTGTACACAATAACTGCAGAGCCAGGAAATTTTAATTTGGGGTAAATAATAAGCTATCTTTAGGGCCAAGCTTATTTTGAGAGTTTTGAGAGTCAGGGCTGTTGGAGGTCAAGGATACTTCCTCTTTTATCACTTTTCTCCAAGGTTTTACTCCCATCTCTGCTTCTATCTTACCTCACCTCTTTTCTAAGACTTCTTGTCTTTCTACAAGATGCCCTCAAAAACAGCTTTAAAGGTATAACACGTCAAAGGACAAAGAAATGAGGAGACACTCACCCTAGCATGCCTGGACTTAGAGTCACACAGAACAGAGCTGGGGACGGACATAGACACACAGACAGACGTGGAGGTGGAGGGCTGGCAGTGTGGCTGTGGTCGTGCCTGCACCAGAGCACATAGTATGACAGAGTGTCCGGGAATCCACCACAGACTTAGCCGCAGCAGTGTGGATGATGCGTGGGGAGTGAAGCTGGTTGGGAAGGTGTGTGTGTGCGGCGTGGTGGCCCTGCACAAGCTCATCAAGACGACTCCTTGGGAGGACTGCCCCTGCAGTCGGGGAACAGCATACCCAAAGCTGTTTTCCCAGAAAGGGACTCTAACTGGATGGGGAGGCCGAGAATTTGTGACAGACTTTCCCTGGATCTGGGACTCCTTACATGACCCTGAAGAGAGAAGAGCAAAGACAATTCAGAGAAGAAAAGGTATAGAAGACCTTCAGCTTGGATTTCTTATTCAAACAGTAATCACACAGTTTTAGATGCAGCAGTTGGGTGCTCATTTACACTTTATTTACTTATAAGTAAGAGGACTGACCAGTTAATTATATAAGGAGTCTTAAGGGGCCCAAGAAAACTCCTATCCCCAAGTTTCCTGGAGTTTTATCACCTGGACCATGAAAACATAAAAATATTTCTTTTCTTTTCTTTTTTTTACTTTTAAATTAAATATTTCTTTTTTTTAAATTGTTGTTCAGGTACAGTTGTCTCCATTTCCCTCCCACCCCACCAACCCCCACCTCCCACCCTCGATCCTACTCCCTTTGGCTTTTCCCATGAGCCCTTTATACACGTTCCTTGACGACCTTTCCGCTACTTTCCCCTGTTATCCTCCTCCCCCCTCCCCTCTGGTCACTGTCAGTTTGTTCTTTATTTCAATGTCTCTGGTTATATTTTGCTTGCTTGTTTGTTTTGTTGATTAGGTTCCACTTATAGGTGAGATCATATGGTATCTGTCTTTCACCGTCTGGCTTATTTCACTTAGCATAATGCTCTCGTCTCTAGTTCCATCCATGCTGCTGCAAAGAGTAGTAGCTCCTTCTTTCTTTCTGCTGCATAGTATTCCATTGTGTAAATGGACCACAGTTTTTGATCCACTCATTTTCTGATGGGCACTTAGGTTGCTTCCAACACTTGGCTATTGTAAATTGTGCTGCTGTGAACATTCAGGTGCATTTGAATTGGTGTTTGAGGATTCTAAGGGTACAGTCCCAGCAGTGGAATTGCTGAGTCAAAAGGCAGTTCCATTTTTAGTTTCCTGAGGAAATTCCAAACTATTTTCCACAGTGGCTGCACCAGTCTGCATTCCTACCAATGGTGCACTAGGGTGCCCTTTTCTCCACAACCTCACCAGCACTTGTTGTTTGTTGATTTGTTTATAATGGTCATTCTGACTGGTGTGAAGAGGTATCTCATTGTGGTTTTAATTTGCATTTCTCTGATGGCTAGTGATGTTGAGCATCCTTTCATCTCTGGCCCCTGTGTATGTCCTCCTTGGAGAAGTGTCTGTTCAGGTCCTTTGCCCATTTTTTAATTGGGTTGTTTGTCTTCCTGGAGTAGAGTCATGTGAGTTCTTTATATATTTTGGAGATCAAGCCTTGTGTGAGGTATCATTTGCAAATATATTTTCCCACACAGTTGGTTCCCTTTTCATTTTGCTGATGTTTTTCCAGCCGTGCAGAAACTTTTTATTTTGATGAGGTCCCCTTTGTTCATTGTTTCCTTTATTTCCCTTGCCCTAGGAGATATATTGGTGAAAATACTGCTGTGTGGAATATCTGAGGTTTTCCTGCCTGTGTTCTCCTCTAGGACTTTATGGTGTCATGACTTATATTTAAGTCTTTTATCCACTTTGACTTTATTTTTTTGTATGATGTAAGTTGGTGGTCAAGTTTTACTTTTTTGCATGTGGCTGTCCAGATCTCCCAACATCATTTGTTGAAGAGGCTATTTTTACTCCATTTTATGCTGTTGCCCCCTTTGTTGAATATTAATTAACCATAGAGACTTGGGTTTATAAAACGTAATAACATTTCTAGGAGGAATGATATCTTAGGCTATAATGTACTGAAAAATAAGTAACGATTAATTTCTTGTGGCAAGGCCTTGGAGCATGGGAACTAGAGAATCTTCCAGCACTCAGCCAAGATACCGCTCTCTTTCCTTCACCCTCACATATTACTCATCTACTTTTGAAGCACCTCTTGAACCTGTTCCCTTTTCCAAGTCCTTATTTCTGATCCTTCTCATTGTCTGCCTCAGCTTTTGCATTAACTTTATACATGATCTCACTACTTGTAGCCTTAGAACCGATCTTCACATCCATAGTGATGTTTCTAAAACACTTTCCAGGTACCTTTGCAAGAGAAAATCTTATGTGCCTCTGATTGTTGCCCGTTTCTCATAGGACAAAGTCCAAATCTCTTAGCCTGTTTCATAAGACCTTTCTTGATCAGGCCACACACCATCTTTCCAGCTGCTCTTCTGCCCCAGCCGGCGCAGACTCGTTTCCACGGAGCAGGTGCTGACCCCCAAACATGGTTCTATCCACTTGCTCAAGCTGCATTTCTTTTCGCCATGTCCTGCTCCCGTCCCACCGCTGGTCAACATCCTTCACCCTTTAAGTCAGTTCAGCCATAACGTCCACCCCAAAGCCTTTCTCAGTCCTTCTGAACCAAACTAACCTCTTTCTCCTTTGGGCAACTGCATTGTATACTCTGACCAACACGTACCATGGTCTGGCTTTAGAACTTAGCGATCTGAGGGTCTGTCTATATGTGTCTCCCTTTGAATAACACATACCCCTCTCGTTCTCTCATGGCCTTCAGGGAGGTCCATGTGCCTGAGGAAAAGGTAGATTTCTTAGGGAGCAGATTTTCAAGGGGCTGCCCGTGTGCAATGTCCAAAACCCAGCTGATATGCAGCAGTCTCCCAGAGCCCCGCAGAGCTTGAATGGAAACTTTTCTGGTTGGGTCATTTCTGGCGAATGTACTAAAGGACTCGGCCTCTATGTTGGAAATATTTGGGGATCACAGTTCTTATTGGGGTCCTTGGTGTTCAACAGGGTAACATCATGTCACCGTCTCTCCAGGGACTAACCCAATGTGCGTGGTTTGGAGGGACTGACCAAGATTTCCTATGCTGCCATGGCTGCATGAAAAATTCACTCTGCTAGCTAATAAACAGGTCTTCGTGGCACTGGAGTTGTAAGAAAGGATTATGGTTTCAAGGCAAACAATCTCGGATGCTTCTTACCTGGGAAAGGTAAAAGTCAGTCATTTGAAAACTCAGGAAGTCCTGCAAGATGACACAAGGTGGCCTGGAGAGGAGATCTGGTTCGGGGTTGTCAAATCCCATGGAGACCCACTGTAGGTTTTTCAAAATCACGAGGCAGGAGGACCTTTGACCTGCTGCCAATGTCAGACCTGAGCATCAGATCTAGTGTCAGGGCCTCAGGCATCGCCATCCTCGGGAGGGCTAACCCTGGAAATCAGAGCACAGGAGGCAGGCCTATTTGAATGCGGTGAGCTAAGCCTGGGAGCTTTTCCTTGCCTCTCGAGCCTTCTGTAGTGCCTGCCAGTCTCCTCTCTAATGGAAACTTCTGTACATTATTTTTCTCCAGTTATAGAACAGAGATACTGCCCTAGAGGGCTGCCCCTCAATCACACTGGAGGCATGGTGAGAAAGAACATAGGATGGGACATGCTTAACACATGATCAGCTCAACCCCCATGGACCGTGATAGAAAAATGCTATTTTAGAATGAATTCTTTTCTATCTCTCTTTGCTCTCAGGAAATGTATCCTTTGACTTATAGTGTTTTTATGAGAAGGGTAAGAACTATTTACTCTGAAGACCTAGATCTGAACTGTAGAGAGAAATTTTATGTTAGATGTTTTGATAACAGGGATACTTTATGAAAAAAAAACACTTTCTTTTATCTTTCTTTTCCTTCGGTGGGAGAACTGCTCCTTGAAGGTTGCTGAGAGGGTCAAGGTCCCATCAGCAGAGACTCTAGATGACTCTGGAATGCTCTTCTTTTGTTGAGGAAACTAGAGTGTGCTTGAGAATGGGTTTATTCACATCTAAAACAAATATCCACTCACCGTTGTGGAGATCATGAAGTCAGTGTAAAACGAAATGCAGGTGTTGTAGGCTAGGACGGCAAATGTTCTGTTAAGAAAAATTAATTGGTGTCTTTCTAGTTAGAATTAGGGGCATATTTTCCCCCCATGTAAATTTAATCAGAGCCCTTGGGCTCCCATAGTTGGTATTCTAAGAGGTAATATGCTGTGTTTGCCTTGTTGGGCCATGAAGGTCAGACTCCACCCGAGGGTAGAGGGTGGGTGGAGAGCTTCCTGCGAGGAAATGATTTCTCTCCCTGCCAGTCACCCCAGGGTGGGAAAGCGCTAGCCCTGGACTCTGCACTTGGAGCCGGGGATGCCTGCAGATTTTTATCGAGGGCACTGGCAGGTCCCTGCTATGTGGCAGCCACAACACGTGCACTTCTTTCTCCCCTCAAGCACTGAGCTGTGCCCTCAGTGATTAAAGAAGTGGGCTGTGTCCACATGACATGGAATCCACTGGGGGAAGGTGGTGGGGGGTGGGGGGAAGCAGCCCGGAGAGAGTCCTGCAAGATGACAGAAGGCGACCTGAAGAGGAGCTCTGGTTCAGGGTTGTCGAGCGCCCCGGAGACGCCCTGTGGGAAGAAATTACCACTAATCCCTCGGGGCATAGGATGGATGCTCCATATGCTCACGATAGAGGTGGGAGGTTATTGTAAATTTAATATGAATCAAACAATGTCTGTATTTTTAAATCCACAGGCTGTTAAGGCCTGAAGACATCTGGGTGACGTAATGAAGGACTTCCTAAAAGTTAAGATCTGCAACTTTTGAAGCGGTGTTTGTACAAAATAACATTTGTACAATGACAACCACTGCTTTAATTAATGACCTGACTATCCTTCGCTGTCTTTAAGATTAAGAACGCTCAGCAGCTAATGGATGGCTTAAACTTTAGATGTTAAAAGAGCTGGAAAACGGCAACAAATCTGGAAATAGCTAAGTCCAATTTATGCATATATGTGCTTGCGTGCATCCATTCATTCAACGAACATTTATTGCCAAGCGCTGTGTTTACTGCCAGCAATATAGAGCTCACCAAGACATCACCCTAAGGAGCTTACATCTGAGTAAGTAGAGACAGGTAGGGCTCTGCATCTCTTAGGCAGAGGGACAGATTGCTCTTGGTTAATGACACCAACAAGTTCTCCTCTCAGTCTCTTTCCTGATGGATTGCGTCACCCATGGAGCCAAATCCACTTTTCTAGTGAACTTCCTTTTATTCATATGATCCCAGCTGTAGGGGAGCCATTGTAATGAGCCTGGCTCTGCTGCTGCTCTGGGGGTGCTCCAGTGGCCCTTGGCTTTCCGCTTCCAACCCAGGCTGCATCCTGGAATGACAGGTCAAGGAGGGGACGAAGATGGAGCAGAGCAGAGCATCGAAAGAGATTTGGCCGGTCCAGCACTGCCCTCCAGTGGTCAAAATGCAGAATTCCTGGCGTGAGGTTCTGAGGTGAGTGTCTGTGGTTTAACCAGAGGGTTAAACCACAGGTAAGATGAGGAAAGGAGAAATTGGGAGCCATAGCTGAGAACTTAAAGTGAGGATTAAGATTCACCAATGACCAGGCACCTGGAGTGGTATGTGTAGAGGGAACCAGAAACAAAGATCAGTCCCCCTCACCCCCTCCTGCCCCCCCCGCCCCCCCGATTTGAATTTCATCAGGAGGAATAATAATGGCTGACAAGATGACCAGGCAGCCTCAGGGACTAGAATGTGTGGTGGTAGTGGATGGTGAGTATGAGTTGTACTGCTGGTCAAGGGTACAGTCCACCGTTGTCAAGGTTCTAGGAAGACTTTGACCTGGAACCATTATCTTCAGATTGTTGAGCAGCTCAGGAAAGAACACAAATCTGAAATGAAATCAGATGCAAATTTGTGTGTGAGGAACTTTAAAAATTAGATTTATAAAGGGGTCTAGTACATAGGAAGGTAAATTTGCTTTCAGCATTCTCTTGGGGTTCAACTGATCTCAGTCTACATGTAGGTGGTCCAGTAACAGATTTGGAGGGAAGTTTTTCTTCCTTAGCATCAAGAACTTTCCCCCCAAGCTCCTTACTGGGTCAGTCTCACTGGAAGATGTCAAGCATAGTAGAACACTTAGAGAAGTGTTCTGCCAAGTAATGGATCTATGAGTCGAGACTGAAGTAGTCTTGGCAGCCAATCTGCTCTTGGCAAAATCTGCAAGTCCTGTGTTTGCTTCCTTCTTTCGGTTTCACCTTAGCAAACGGTGTCCTTTAGATATAGCATCACTTCCATTATGAGGTCACTGAGGCGAGGGAGTTTCGCAGCCCCAGTCTTCCCTGCTTTACTTCTTCTAGTTGACCAATGAGTCGGTTTCGTAAACCTTCAACATGCTCGAAACCCTCCCTGCCCTGACCTTGTTGCTCTCCTGCCCTGATCCCCTGAAAAGATAGAGGAATGGGTTAGAGAAACTTCCCGATCAAGTTAAAAAATAAAACAAAACAGTGACCAGTTCAGGAGCTGGGAAAATGTAGCATAATGCATCAGTGTTGGAATTGCTCACATTGTTGTCTGCGAAATTCAAGCATCCCAGTCCATACTGCGGGAAAGCCCCACCTTCACGGTAGGAATGATGTTCACGCAGTGAACAAAGGGCAGCAGGTTCTAGAGTAAGCTAACAGGGAAAGGTGGAACATGAAGACCTTGGGCGTAGAAGTCTTGGAAGACGCCATCAGTCAGAGTAACTGTGTATGCGTGTGCCAAGGGATGACGCTTTGGAATCCGGCAATCCAGGATCTAAGCTCTTGTATGTTAGTCGTTCAATCTCAGGAAAGTTTCCTGGCTTTTCTGAGCCTTAGGCTCCTCCTCTGCAAAGCAGAGATAATAATACCAGCCCCTGCTCGCCCACACGAAGAGCATCTGTGAGGCTGAGAGGAGCCGGTGCAGGTGAAGTCCCGGGCAGTGCGCTGGCACATGGTCAGTGATCAGGAAAGAGTAGTCTTATTATTTCCATGTGTGCACGTGCAGATCTCTGTGGCTGCATGAGAGTTTTTCAGTCAAAGCCCAACTGAACTGTAAAAATAAAAACAGCCTCATTTCGGAAAATAAAACTGTGCAGGCATGGGGTTGAAACAGGTCCTCTTCCAATATACCCTTTCCCACTTCCTTCTATAGCTATACAGGCTTTGCCCATGTTTCCAGGGTCCAACGTGCTCTGGGACCCCGTCTAGATTGGGAGAACCCTCTGTGTATAGGTAAGTTTTCAGTTGAAACAGACGTGCAGTGGCAGTGGCTGACCCGCCCTTTCTGCCGGGAGCCTGGGCGCTCACCAGACAGTCGGCATGGCTCCATCTCCTGCTCTGGACGGTGCGATTGACCGAGTCTCGGCAACAACACAAGAGAGACTTGGAGGCTTTGTATTCAATCATCATTGAGAGCCTATTAGGAGAATGAGGTACCATGCCGCCACTGAAAAGGCTGAGTGTCTAGAAATAGCCATTACAGAGCAAAGTCCTTTTGCCTGGCTGACTGGGGCCAGGCCTGTGGCTTTAAAGCAATTGGTACAGATGTGGAGTGAGAGGGTGCATTCATTTTGTGTTCAATAAAACCGATTTTATTCAGGGAATTCAATTGTTATCCCCTTGGGAAGGGTGAAGGTATAAAAACAAGTTGTAATTCTTGGAGAATCTAATTCCTCTGTAGCTGGAGATAGAGAGAGAGAGAGAGAGAGACAGAGAGACAGAGAGAGACAGAGAGAGAGAGAGAGAGACAGAGAGAGAAGAGAGGAGATAGGGAGAGACAGATGAAAGAGGGCTCTATTATCCTGGAAAGTCCTCGGGTAACTAACCAGCCTGAATTTCTCCTGGAGCTTTGCGATGGTGCCAGATGTGTCCAGGCCCTCTGTGTACCACCCCACAGAGCCAGCATCTAGAGTCCCCTCCTCCCCCGTGGCTGCTCCGCATGTCTGGGAACACATCAAAGGAGGTTTGATATTCATAACTGCTGTGAGTCATTTTCACATGGAGCTGCAGGGAGCTGCCGAACCACTGCGCGCTACATTCAGCCCTTTGCAAGAGCAGCTGAGCTGAACCAATCCCCCATTATGGGCCAGAGCAGATTCCTCCTGGGAGACCTGGATTTGCCCCTAGACCCCTGTGCAGAATGAAATGGGTCTTTTTATTGTGAAATAGTTATTAAAACATCCTCTGGTCTTGGCTATGCCTCTCCACCGCCCACAGGGATAGCTCTGTGTGGTCCTTCCACAAGAGTGTGGATGGCCCCAGGCGCTGCTGTTAGTGTCAGTAACATCTGAGATGTCCAATTTCCCGGGTCTGAGGACAAAGAACGTCAACAAGGCTCCAACCACGACCACGTTTCTTCTCAACTGGGGGAGGAAATTCTGCTATTGTTGGAAAAGGCATCATGTGTGACACTCTGAGGGCTGACGGAGGCTTGTAAGATTAAAGCCGCAAGATCGCTGAACAGGAAGGGGTCTTAGTCATCATCCAATTCTAGTCTCTCAAATTACAGATGAGAAAATGAGGCACAGAGAGGGTAATGACTTGTCTAAGACCGCACAGGCGAGTGAGGATCTCTAGCGCACAGAGTCACTCCCGAAAAGAGAGAGGGAAAGAACCACAGGGTGACTGTTGCTACTAGTTTTGGGCCGCAGGCCGCTTCAGAGGGTCCAACCTGTCCGAAAGGGATGCGGCCAGGAGGCCTGAAGCTGTATCTCAGTTTTGCACCTCAGTTTTTCTGTATGAAAAATGACTGTGTTATTAACCTTCATTTCAGAGGGGCTTGGTGAGGGACCCAGAAAGCCTGGGAGCTTTGGGCTTTGGGGTGGATGAGAGAACAGTCTTTTACTGAGCTCTGGGAAGGGGGTACTTGTTTGGGCTGACTAATCAGTTCTCAGTTCCTCAGTCGCCACGGAGGCCTTAAGAAGCCCCTGGGCTTGGGAGGGTGAGCGAATTAAATAAGGAATGGTCAGAATGAGTGGATGGGTATAGAAAAAAGTGCGGAGAGTGGGAGAGCGGGTGGAATAAAGCAGTAAAATATACCAATACTTTCCTGTTCTCAGCCCTGGTAATAGTCTAGCAGGAAAAACTGCCCGCTAAGTGAAAATATTTTCTGCAGTCAGCAGGACTGGACTCCCTATGTCAGTTTGGAGCAGCATAAAAAGTGTTCCCCTATCTGTGTCTATTTGAATGCATTTCCATTATACTATCTGTCTTCAATTCTGTCAGGAAAGCAAGCATGGCTTGCTCTTTAAAGTGTCCAGGGTTCCCCTTCCCATCTGAGGTTTGCGTCGGGAGGTCAGATGCCAGACCAGACTGGGGGGTAGTTGGGTTTTGAATAAATGGCCCCTCAGGGATGGCCAGGGAGACCAGAGATCAGCCAGTGCTGTGCCTGGGCTGAGTCTGGGGACAGAAGCCACACAGGTCCCTTAGCCAGGTGACCCCAGCTGAGCTGGGCCGCTTGTGTTTACTGGCAATCTGTCTGGCATCCCAGCATGATGATGCCACGAGAGCCCAGAGGCCCACGTCCGTACATCCGTCTTCTCAACTGCTTTCTCCTGTTATTACCTTGTCAACAGCAGTATCCAAGACACAAAGGACAATTCTGCACTGATGCAGTGAATGACTGGGTAGGTGCCTCCTGTTTAATAACCAGAGAAATATTGCTGTGCGGCATCTCTCCATATGCCGTGGCATCTGTGTCTGGCATGTAAGGGACTCATTTTCTTCACATACCTCATTAAAGATGTAAAGCAAAATGGAGGGACCGCAAATCCAACTCCCCCAGCCACTTCAACTCACGTTTCTTGCCTTCTGCTGCCATCTACTGGCCTCTTGCCTCTTCTGCATCGGCTGAAGTCGGCCCTGTGTAACAAGATTAAGACGGTTGGTAAACCACACAATCCTGGATCGCATTAGATGTCTTTTTGCAACCAAGGGTTGCTACCCATCTCCCGATGTCCACCTGGATCACCCTGGGACAGTCTTCTGGAGACTGACGGGGCCCTTTGCCTTTAGGAGAGATATTCTCCACAGACTTTCTCACAAACCTGTCCCCCTGCAAGACTCCAATGTAAATCAAGAAAACCTGGCACGCTGAACACGTCTGACCAAAAGCTGAGGTGAATCATGTCCTCACCTGAGGACAGATGAAATCCCACACTTCATGCCGAAACTTCCCCTAATATCTTGAGGAATCCCTGGGCTGGGATTCAGAAAGGCACAGACCCTTCCCCTCCAGGGAAGGGGAATTCCCTGCGTCTTTTTTAGCTGCCTGAGCCCCTATTTTCATACCAAGTCCTGGCGAAAGGAAGCTCCCTCCAGTCTGGGTCCCACTGTCTCACCTTAGGTCTCCCATTTCCCCAGGCTGACCTCATTTGGCATTTGCTCCATCGTCTGTGTTGGCATCTGAGGGTTTTCAGCCCATCATCACCTTGGGGTTTGGGGAAATATGCCGGTGTGCGGATAGTTGTGAACTGGTCCCCAGGACGGAAGACACAGTGCAACATGAGCCAGCTTATTACAACTTATAAAAGCAGCCCATGAAGAGCAAGCAGACGGGGCAGGCTGCAGCTGCAGGGTTTCGGCACGGGCTGCAGGTGCCTGCGTATCACTGTGGGCTCCCAACACGAGGGGAAGGACTGCGCCTCTGGGTGGGGGACTGAAACACAAATAGTGATGTTGCTTTTGTCATTAATGTCCTTCTCTTTTTTAATTTTTTAATTTTTATTTTTTTGACTCTTCACCTGAGGACATTTTCTCCTGTTGTTTTTAGAGGGACAGGAAGGGAGAGAGAGAAATAGTCATATAAGAGAAAAACATTGATCAGTTGCCATCTGTATGCACCCAGGCATGTGCCCAGACCAGGATTTGAACCTGCAACCCTTCAGTTATGGGACGGCACTCCAACCAACCACAATGGCCAGGGCTAATGTCCTTCTCTTTAATTCTTGGCATTGTCCGTAAGTTTCATGAATTGATTCATTCTGCCATTTGTACGCAGCTCTAGAATATGCAGTGAATACCCAAAGGCAGCATACGACACAGTCTCAACACTTAAGAATCTTATTATCTAGAGAGGGAAGAAACACGGCAGCCGAGGCAGTATTGATTAATTCCCCAAACGAGAGCAGCATCTGATGTAGGAAGTAGGGACTCCGAGAAGGGAGGGTCACTAGAGGTTACGACAGCTGGGGAATGTGTCATGGAACTGAATGATTCAAACAGCCCAAGGAACTGCGGCTGATGGTGAAATGCTCCCTCAGGTGCGTGGCTCCTAGGTCCCCCGTAGCCTTAGAACTTTGCTCCAGCTGTTAGTCGTTCTCCAGGGCAGAAGACAAAAGGGAATCTCCCAGGGCTCTGTTTACTGATCTGTAATAGTTGTCTTTTCCCTCTCAATATTACTGTTCATTCTTTGATTGACATTTTAATTTATTCATTCAAGAAACATATGCAGTTCTACTACTGGAGTTCCAGAGATAAATCCACAAAAATCTCCAAGTTTTTACATCAGCTTGACACTGAACCAGAGCTTCATAGAACAGAGACAAAGCTAAAATCACTGTCACTTTGGTCTCTATCTTCAGTCGCTTCATCTGTTGGTTCTTTATCGCCTTTAGATATCTATCCGTGCGGCCCTCTCTCCTGTCTCTGTCTGCTCCCCCGCCCCCCGCCCCAGCACTTGGGACAGAGTGCAGCCCCAATGTGCTAGGGCACTTTCTTACAATTCCGTCGTAGTCGTCTCTCTGGGGGTGATGGGGCCGGTTCCCAGGGCTGCCTGTTGGCCGGGATGCTCAGAGAGAGAGTACTTTACTGGTCATGTGGAAACAGAAAGTCTAAATTCAAACCAAAAAAAAAAAAAAAAAAAAAACCACCAAAAAACAAACCTTTTGATTTACTCTTGGTTAAAAGTAAAATGGGCTTTAGTTTGCAATGGTGTCTGATGTACTTTGTGAGAAAGAAATCCTATTGGTCAAATTTTTAAAAGTCTGTGCTAAATTAAAGCTATTTACATCCAATGACCAGCAGAGCTCGGTGAAAAGGGGCTATTAAGAGACCAGACAGTCAGGGGAAAGGTTTTATGTAATTTAAAATCACACAGATTGGCCTTTTCTTATGTGTACAGGCAAGGAACAAGAAGCTTCTGCATCAACTCCCCAGGAATATGGCTTTTAACAGCGAAGCATTTGATCACAAAGAGTTCAAAAGGTACTGTATTGTTTATTTAATCCTCGGAATGTTTGTGTAGGAAGTATAATTCGTTTAGCTGAGTTAAAATAAAGTCACAAAGCCTTTATTGCTGTAACTCATCTGTCTGCCTTTTTTTCCCCTCTTAACAAACCGCATGAAACAAAGAGCTGTCATAGACGTGCCCTAGAGCCTAGTTTCCTTGCCAGCCCTGTCGTTTGGGGTTTATATTCTGGAGACTGGGACAGCCAGGAAAAAGTAGGACCAGGGAATGAGTGCATTTCCACAGGTGCTGGGGCTTCAGCTGTGTCCTGGTGATGGGTTGGGCACCTCGGTATCATTCTCACTGCCGGCACACACAAACAGCCTTCCGGACTCTATCAGCTCCTGGTCTGAGAACCAAAGTGGAGCTAAAGATCGGCGTCTCCGTGCCTTGGGTCCCTCATGGGGCTGTGAGGGTGTTGTGTTGCCTGGTGCAGATTCACGGGAAGCACAGCCTGTGACCTTTCCACCGGCCCCCTCTTTCACCATCACAACTTCTCTGGGATCGAGTGAGTTTAACCCTGAACTTGTGAGCCAGCAAGCGTGGAAGGGAATTTAATTGTCATTGAGCACCTACTGTGTGCCTTTAACTTTACTACAACACAGACTCATTTTACTTTTACAACCGACCATGGTATGTGTTATAGTTCTACCTTATGAGTCAGAGCCCCTGGGAGGCTGGATATCTTTCCCAAAGTTTTAAAGCTAATTAAGTGCCAGAGGCAGCATTCGAGTCTAGATCTAAAGTCCTGGTGATTTTGATGCCCATATACAGCAAAGAGGAAGGGATAGGCCAGTTCTCCTTTTCCCCCCACCTACCACCATCCTTATTAAAGGGCTGAGGGGTTGCTTGGAGGTAGGAGATTCCTCAGCTGTGTCCCAAGCCCTAAAGACCCACTCCTAAGACCCCAGGTCCTCCACCAAGTGTCGTCAGATTGTGTTCCAGCAGGAGCTGGGACCCAGGGCCCAGGACTGCATCCTGGACAGGCTGCAGGGGGCAGCACAGTCACTATTACGTCCTCAGCAGCCAACTGTCACTCAGTGTCCTTAGGGTCAGACCCAGCCAGTGTTGCTGCAGATCCTTAACTCAGTCTCTCTCCCAGGGACCACCAAATCACCAAGGAGGAGGATGGTGGGAGAACCACATACCGAGACCCACTGCTGCATTTTATCTTCAGACTGGCTGGACCTGGGTGAGGAAGAATCAATGACAGAGTGACCTCCAGCCAGACCCCGCCCTCGGTTCACTGTCCCACTTTCTCAGCTTGCTCTGCACCTGTCTCCCCACAATCGTACGGGACCAAGAGAGGTTAGGGATTTCCACCCCTTCAGAGCAGAGAGGTTTCTCTGAGAAACTTGACTGAGACCCCCAAATTTCTCAGCCTCAGCTTGCCCTCTGATATAGGTTCTGTTGGTTTTGGGACAAGCCAGAAGAATTGACACTAATGTTTGTGAGGCAAAAACGAGATACAGAGCTCAAACCGCAGGTCGTTAAAGCTGCGGCAAGGGCGAGGTGGCTAAGTGTAGGAAGCGCAGTGGACTTCGGTTAGAAGACGGGTTTAAACCCTGCCCACGGGACGAAGGCCGCCCGTGGAGCTACTCACTAGCTATTTATTTGCCTTTCTTCTGGAAGCTGGCTACAGTCAAAAATCAAAGGTGATCTGATTTTCCCTGTGTCAAAATGGGGAACGATCACGGAGAGCTTTCCTTCAAGGCTCTGAAGGCCTCTGGGTTCACCCTGGTTGACAATAGGATTTGGTCACTCGGCCGCCACGCCCAGGTTCCTTTGTGGTGGTGGCATTTGCGGTCTAGTTTTGTTGTTATAGGGTAGGGGTGGTCAGTGCCTCAGTGAGAGAGGGGGTGTCTTTTTTGTAAGGAATGTCCTTTAATATCATGGCATCACAATTGTGATATTAATGATTTAGCCCCCATTTGAATGTGGTTCTTCATTGGACAGCATAGGTATCCATTAAATGGAAAGAAAGCCTGCCCTCTTGAAGCTTCCAGGCTGAATCAGCAAGATGGTTCTTATATGCAAGGCAGACAGACATACGGACTAGTGCAAGAGCATCAAAAGTTTATCCCTTGTGAGTAACCATGCCATTGCCACCGTGAACAAGCACCTGTGGACAGATGAGCAAAACATTAAGCTTGGGAGTGACACGAAACACCTGTCCCAAATTCAGAGCTAACAGTGACTCAGCAATAGATCTGCGGAGGGTCCGTGGTTGGCGCCAGCAGCCTACGCCTCTCCCTGATGGTTGTGAATGGAGGGAAGAGGGAGAGAGTTTCTAGCAGAGAATTACTGAACAAAAGCTCTACAATGACTTTTCCATACCCCACTTTTATAGATGAGAACTTGAGGTTCACGTTGCTCAGGTGGCTTGGCCAAGGTCTCGCCCCTGGTAAAGAGCCACATCGCATCTTTCTGCTCTCTGTCATATACACCACTTACACCAAATTGCACACTGGATTTGATCTGTGGGGGAGCCCAATGTTCTGCTTCTGATGTGGGCAGCAGGAGAGATAGCCCCCCTTCTTGACAGAAATCTCAAAGGTTAAGCATAGCCTTAAATGAATTTCCATTATTAGAATGCCAGGGATTTGACATGCACTCATT
>PVJD01010325.1:0-54700 GCA_004026545.1 Mormoops blainvillei
ATTACCAATCAAGAAATTCTTTTTTTATTTGTACTTTATTTTATTTTTTTATTGTTGTTCAATACAGTTTTGTCCATTTTCCCCCCACCAATCCCCCCATACCTCCCATTCCCCACCTCCCACCCTTGACCCTACCCCCTTTTGGCTTTGTCTATGAGTCCTTTATACATGTTCCTTGATTACCCTTCCCCTGTTTCCCCCATAACCCCCTTCCCCCCCTCCTCTAGTTACTGTCAGTTTGTTCTTTATTTCAATGTCTCTGGTTGTATTTTGCTTGCTTGTTTGTTCTGTTGATTAGGTTTCACTTATAGGTGAAATCATATAGTATTTGTCTTTCATTGCCTGGCTTATTTCACTTAGCATAATGCTCTCCAGTTCCATCCATGCTGTCTTGAAGGGTAGGAGCTCCTTCTTTCTTTCTGCTGCATAGTATTCCATTGTGTAGACCACCAACTTACACCATACACAAAAATAAACTCAAGGTGGATAAAAGACTTAAAAATAAGTCACAATACCATAAAAGTCCTAGAGGAGAGTGTAGGCATGATAATCTCAGATATTCCATGCAGCAATATGTTCACCAATATGTCCCCTAGGGCAAGGGACATAAAGGAATGAATAAACGAATGGGACTTCATCAAAATAAGAAGCTTTTGCACAGATAAAGAAATCATCAGCAAAATGAAAAGGGAACCGACTGTATGGGAAAATACATTTACCAATGATAGATCAGACCTTTGTCTGCAAAGTATATCAAGATATTCTGCATTACAAGTATACTATGGGAACAAAGAAAGCAAGGCCAAGTTCAGCAACTGTTTTTTAAACAACACAGTTTTATTGAGCTTTGGTTTATGTAATATGCATTTCATATAACTGTATACTTAACATATACTATTCAATGCTTTTTAGTATATTTACAGGGTAGTACAACTATTATCACTATCTAATTTTAGAATACTTTTGTCCCTCAAAAAGAGAACCCAGTACCCATTAGCAGTCAACCCCAATATCTCCTATTGCCTACCCTTTCTCCATTAATTTATTCTATTAAGCTAGTATTATGTTAATACCAAAACAAATCTGGGTAGGCTAAATAATGACCCCCAAATATATCTAGTGCCAATTCCTGGGTCTTGTAAATCTTACCTTATAAGGCAAAAGAGACTTTCTGATGTGATTAAGCTCAGGCTATGATGATGAGAACATTAGCACCTAGGTGGGTGCTAAATGCATCACAAGTGCACTTAGAAGAGGGAAGAAGCTGGGAACAGAAGACCATGTCATGATGAAAGCCGAGTGATGGGAGACACTGCATAGCTGGCTTCAAAGTTGGAAAAAGGCACCATAAGCCAAAGACTTCGTCTCTAGAAACTGGAAAAGGCAACAAAACAAATTCTCCCCCAGTACCTCTGGAGGGAGCTCAGCCCTGCCAACACCTTAATTTTGGCCCAGTGAAACTAATTTTGGATTCCTAATGTGAGAAATGTTGGAGAATAAACCGCCAAGTTTCTGGTGACTTTTTACAGCAGTCATAGGAAAATAATATGAAGACAAAGGCCTAACAAGAAGGAAAACTATAGACTAATGTTCTATGTGAACATATATACTAAAATCCTCAACAAAATTTTAGCAAACAAAATCTAGCAACACATAAAATGCTTTGAATAAATGGGGTTTATCCAAAAATGCAAAGTTGATTTAACACACAAAAATCAATTACTGTGAAGCACCATATGAATATAGTGAGAACATGTGATTATCTAAATAAGCCTGCTTTCACCATGAAAATTAGTTAAGAAAAAGAAATGAAGGCATCTAATTGGGAAAGGAAGAAGTAAAACTAGTTTTCTATATAGATAACAAAAGTCTGTATATAGAAATTTGTGAGAAATCCACTTCAAAACTATTAGAACTAACATTCCTAACATATAGTATGTATAAAAATTATTAAACCTGCAAAATAATTTTTGAAGATAAACTGATTTCAGTGGCCTTTGCTTCTACGAGTTTAAATCCTAAAATTCACAATTGAGCCTGCAACTATTTTTTTCAAACAATATTTAGACATGGTAGAGATATATGAGCTGATGATCTCATAAATGGACATTTCTCGTAAATGAAAACCTAAAGAGTTAAACGCTTAGATTTCATAGAAAAATATGATTTATAGTAGATGAATAAATATGATGACTGCAAAGGATTTTGTCCATATGCCCAATATAAAAATCTAGATAAAAAATAACCTCAATAAAAACAACAAAAAAATGTTGTCATAATAGGGCTATTAAATTTTTTTGCTCCCAAACAAAACATGTGGATATTTGTAAATACTTGATTGACTTTATTTCATGTCTTTAAGTCATATGACCATAACACTGTCTACTGCATTATATGATACATTTTAATGTAAAGTACAATATCCCAGAGATTTGAAATCCAGGCTTATCAGCCTGACTCTTTCTGGTCTAAATGTAGAACTTTTAAAATGTTATTTAACAGCTTTGGGTTAGCTTCAATTAAATGATTGTAATTATCGTTCTTTACCCATATCAAATTAACAGAAGCTGGGCCTGTATGAAATGTTTTGAAGTCATTCTGAATAGTACTTGATACATTCAAGGTAAGAATTATCAGAGTGGTTGTACTTGGTTTTAGAAGTATCCATTCCATTTTAATGGAACCTTTTTTATTTACTTTTTTCTGAGAAAGTGAGAGAATTACTGGTTCTTAGAGCTTTACAGATAGCCAACTGCAAAAATTGTCTGTTTTTATTGTGCATTATATGTACTTGTTTGTCCTATAAAGGACAAAACATACGTCATTTTATCATAATCACTGCCAATTTTGAGACTTTATTGCCTGCCAGGAACTGGGAACACTTTGTTTCTAATCCTTAGCATGGTTATTTGAGGTAAGCAGTATTTCCACTTACAGATCAGAAAAATAGAACACGTAAGTACTGAGTAAGCTTTCAGATCAGATTGAAGTTAGTTACAAGGTACAATGAGAGATTAATAAGGCAAATGCTCAATGTGCCTATGCAACATCTTGGGAAATTTTCAGTGAAGGCACGTTGTGTTGTCAAGATTGGATGTCTTTGTAGGTGCAATGGTTCACTATAAAGAAATGTGTTCTTAGTCTGGCCCTTCCAGATTTTATAGGGACCATGCTTTATGAGCAAATGGTTGCATACTGGGACACAACCAATGCCCAGTCTAGAAGACATTCTTCATTTGCTATGTGAGTACAGTATATGACTCTTATCCTATGTGAACAATTCAAGTTAAGTTGAAAAGCCAGTAAGGTCTATGATACCAGAAATCTGGAAATATTTTAGAAGTAAGTTGTTAAAGCACACCTTGAAGGAAATTAATATTAACCCAAACTTTCTTCATCCATTTAAATATTTCAGTAAGATCTCAATGCACAAAATGACACACTGAAGAAATAACTTGGAAGAAATTACTTTTAGGTTGCAAAAATTTCATGTAATTGTTGAGCTATGCCAGCAAACTAATAAAAAAGCTATTTATGGCTTTACAGATAGCTCCCCAAATAACATTATATCACATTGATGTAAATAAAACATTAACTTTTATCACTTTGCCTTAAGGAAGGCAGTATGGTTGGTTAAATCAAATAGCTTACTGTAATTTTATCTGCCCTGCAATAAATGTTCCAAACTATTCCTGTGCTCATGGGTTTACTGGCACTGACCACTCTAATTTTCCCTATCAGTCTTTGACCAGTATATTCCCCCATTGAAGCATAGATTAGATATCTAACTTGACAATGCTATATACTTAAGCACATTTGAAGAAAACATTTAAATGGTGAAGTCAGGCCAAGATATAAAATATACTGTTAAAAAAATTAGGAGGTAGCATGATTCAAGCTATGTATATATATTTTCAAGAATATATTCTTACTCTTCTTTACCATGAAATGAGAATGGATAATGAAATACTCTTTGAATAAAGACTATTAGGAAACAATATAGTCACCAGTAAGATTAGCAAAATAAGACTTTATCATATAGAGAGACAGTTCAACATCTTGAGCATCAATGTGTGGGGGTCTTTATATCCGTTATTTAATATACAAAAAAGATGAGAAGATATTTAATAGGTTGTTTTCACTGCATATAGACAGATGAGAAGCCTCCGTGTAGGGATTGCTGCCAAGTTAATTCTAAATTTCATTCTCATTACATAGCTCCCCACTCAGGGAGCTTCAGTTACTGCAAATACCTTACTCTGCCCAGAAATATCCTTTACCAATTCCAACTGTTTCCTGTTGGCCTGTTGAAAGTGAGGTCCTCAGGACATTAGGACCCTAAGAGCAGAGCCTGTATCTAAGTCACCTAACAGTGGATCATGAATACTGTACTTTACTGACTTTTCTTAACTTTATCATATCTTGTAGGTCAAGTATAAGCATAATGTACTTCAGGACATTTTTGTTTCATTCTTAATGTTTGTGCTTTCACATCAGGATTTCATTTATTCTCATATTTTCTCTAATTTATGTTCAGTGCTTCTTGTATCATTGGGGAAATTATAAGCTCCTTGTTGGTGAGAACATCCCGGATTGCATTGTATAGCACAGCGTACTTAGTAGGTATTCAGCAAACATTTTATAAGTTTGAATTTAACTACTCGGCGGATATAAAAATATAACAACTGCAGTTGCATGATTAAATATTCTCTCACCGTCTCTTTTTGCTCTTCACTCTAATTAGATTTATTCTGTTTGAACAGACTCAGTAACTCTAAATGCATTTTGAAATTTGTTCAAAATTGCCATTGCTAAGGTAGATTTTGATGGTAATGGGAACACCAGATGTTAATAGTATCCTTACAGTGTGACAGGGTTGTCGAAGTTGAAAGTAAATGGCATAGCCCTGGCTGGTGTGGCTCAGTGGATTGAGTCCTGGCCTGCAAACCAGAGGGTCGCTGGTTCAATTCCCAGCCAGGGCACATGCCTGGGTTGTGGGCCATCTCCCAGTTGGGGTGGGGGGCGTGTGAGAAGCAAACACGCATTGATGCTTCTCTCCCTTTCTTTCTCTCCCCCTTCCCCTCAATCTAAAAATAAATAAATAAAATCTTCAAAAAAATGAAAGTAAATGGCATAAATGGAAATGAGTCTTAAACTGTAAAGTGACATCTAAGTATCAAGCATTATGATTGATATACCCCTATCCTGTCCTAACGGTATGTCAATCCTTGATCTACCCTCAAACTAGAGCCACATGAGGAGTGAGGTAAGGTAGCACATCCTTTGTGAACGAAGACAGGATGTTATTTCTTAATTTCTACCACTCAGTAACACACTAATAAGCAGAAAAATGAGAATATTTTTTCTTAATTACCATGCACTGCCCTTTTATACAAAGAGATATAATTGATTTTATTGGGTTTCTCAGCGGTAGCTGGCAGAAATAGAAGTGGTATTCCTAACCTCCTTGTTGTACAACCTATGAAATTAAATGAGGATGATGGGAAGTGGAAAGAAAACAAGTGTTCGTATTGATCTATAGAAATCAGGTAAATTGGGTAAATATTTGTCAGTATGCTGAGAAGGGGCAGAATAGGTAAAATATACTAGATTCTACTATATTCTACTCAAGTTTTGGCTATAAGTCATGAAAGAGAAAAAACATCTAGGTACATGGATTAAAATAAATCAGGAATGTTTTTCTTATTGATGACAATACATTTATAATCACCACCTAGATGAAAAGAATAACCTGTTCGCCTAAAAATCCACCTGTCATTTGGGGATGGGGTTAATTTTGAATGGATAAATATTGTGTCAATTTTAAATACCTTAGTGCTTCTTGATAATATTGAAGAATAATTGGAGCCAAAGGTAATCTCTTCCGTGACTCTGTAGGAGAAACTGAAAAAGTTGGTAATCTTACAAAAAAAATTCTCCAACACACCCTTCCTAATGAAACACAAAAAATTAGCTGTTGAAATATCACATAGTTAAAGGGTTCTTATGAAGGATTTGTAGTTGACTAAGCCTATATGACAATATTTATTCTTCATTTTTTATGTTTTAGACTTCTCTTCTTATAAGTCTTATCTCTTTTGTGTAAGCTATTTCATATTAGACTGTGCATGTCAGGCCCTCTTCTTTAAAGTGATTTTATTTCCAGATTCATCTGATGATTTTTTTGATTTCAGAATCTCTACCTATTTTTCTCTGTTGGTAAAGAAGCTATTGCGCCCTAGTGCTGGCTGCTTAAAGAAGGTTAATGAGCCCCGGCTGGTGTGGCTCAGTGGATTGAGTGCCAGCCTGAGAACCGAAAGGTCACCCGTTAGATTCCCAGTCAGGGCACCTGCCTGGGTTGCGGGCCAGGTCCCCAGTAGGGGGCGAGTGAGAGGCAACTGATTGTTGTTATCTCTCGCACATTGATATTTGTCTCCCTCTCTTTCTCCCTCCCTTCCCCTCTCTCTGAAAATAAAGAAATAAAAATTTTAAAAATTAAAAAGGAAGGTTAATGATATCTTGTTGATGTGGTGGCAGAAATGGATCAGTTGTGCCCTGTATGAAATGGAGAACAGTGGCAATATATATAATGTGTTCATTCATGGTCAGTTGGGGTAGTGCAATCCTAAAGAGACACTGAAGGTACTCAGGTTGGAAGAGGCTTCTTTGGTTCAGTTTTCCCATTGCAAAAGATACTGAGAATATGAAAGACCTCTAGAGATCAGAAAATGTTTTGAGTTGATTTATTCAAAAATAATATTCAAACCATCTAAATGTCAAAATTACTTTGTCAAATGAACATACGAATTTTGAGAAAAATCTTTATTTGCATATAGTATAATAAATATTAGATTAGATTTTCTTGTGGTTCTATCAGTGAATATAAAAGTTAAGGACAAAAATACATGTCCCTGGGGTTAGAAAACTAAAAAACTAACCAACCAACAAATGATTAACACTAATTTAAAATTTATTCCAGTGAAACTTTAGTCACTGATTTTGTTACTTTCTCAGACTTGTCTAGTCTATTTTGAATACATGAGGACAGGCACTTTTTATTTTTATGTCTTTATAACTTAATGCAGTGACAGGGTATAGTGAACAAAGAGTAAATGTTTCAGCTCTAAGTAGACAAATGAGTCAAAGGAATTTTAATTTAATGAAGACATGTGATAAGTTTAAAGATTCCATTGGAAAAAAATTGGGGTTTGGGTTTTATTATTTTGTCCCAAGACACATTTGTGAACGTTGACCAGCGTGGTGTTAGGATTGGATTTCAGTCCAGGATTAAGAGGTGTCCGTGGGTAGCAATGCACAAAAGTGCAGATTACAGAGGCTTCAAAGTGGACTTTGTGAGTGGTCTATCAAATATAGCATTATTATGTTCTTATGCCATGACTATGTTTCCCCTCTTAAAGCATCAATATTTAATTCCCTGGAAGGAATTTGCTGAATCATCTGTAGCAAGAACTTTGTCACTCCCATTTATATATCAAATCTTGAGTAGTTCAGTATTCACTGGGCATATTTAAGTACCTATCTATCACTTATATATCACCTATCTGTCATCCATCTTTCTGCCATCCATCTATCTATTATCTATCTATCTATCTATCTATCTATCTATCTATCTATCTATCTATCTATCATCTATCATCATCATCATCTATCTCTGGTAGCCATTCTAAAAGACATCTAAAAACTCCATTTCAAAAGGCATCTGTAAAAACTGATAATTTCTTTGTGGCTTACAATGAAGTGTTCACTATATCTAATGCTCACAGGGGAACGTGCATATATTTTCCAATTTGGTAGAGCTTATTGTTTCCCAGGAACTTATATAATGATGTACCTAAATGAGAAAATAGAATAATATTGCTAAAAAGCTAAATTAGCTTATCTAATTTCTTCTGGAAAACTTCCATCAGTGGGCTTCCTTAAATTATAATAAAACATTGAAGAGCATGTATTGACATAGGTTTTAGGTTGCGGGCATCTGAGTACGCTTATTTACTTTAGACCCAAATGGTTTCACTCTTTCTCTTTTAATTTAAATGTTATTTTTGAGGTCTAATTATGAAGATATTTGCCATGGGAAAATAATGTTTTAAATAATGACAAGCTGTATATCTCAATTTATCACAATAGTGCTATTCAAACTAATGAGCCTATTATAGGCATCCTTTGTATAAACCAAAAACAAGTTAATAAAAAGATATCCTGTTCTTTCTTAAATTTTAAAAATTACTGAAGACCTATAATCTGAATATTTTTCTATGAAATCCTGGTCACTGAGCAGAGAAAGAGTAAAGAAGGTGATTAAGATGAGTCCCTAGCTTCTAAAAGAGCTTTACCATTTCCCTATAAAGGAGTGAAAGTTAAGGACATGCTGATAGTTTTCTTAGCATGGATCTCATTGGAGCAAAGGTGATGAGAGGCTATTTTTGCCCCTAGGTGCAGAAGGGCACACTCGACAGGGGTTTTAAGAGAACTGGGCACAGGAGAGAGCGGTGCCTGTTTCTTCTCTCACAGGCATGATTTGAAGTGCAGCAACATCCTGGAAGGGGACCTTGCGTGTAAATGTGTGTAAAATAGCTGCCTGATTTAAGTAGCAGAGCAGCAGGGTGAACAAATATTAAACAACTAAGTGTAGTATATCATGACAAAATCTATGTTCTCAATTATCAAGTAAAAAGGGCATCGCATACTCCCAAATTCTGTCTCTTAACCAAACAAACAAACAAACAGAAACAGTTCCTCAGTTGGAACTAACCAACACATTTATTTACTCTTCAAAGATAGTTTCACAGGGGACACCATTCTAAGACAATGATTATTTTCTCTCAACACTTCTGCCAGTCTGATTGTCATTCCTTCTCAATTAATCTCTCTTTTCATTTGGGCTGATTTAATGTTCTTAGCTAATGGCTTTCTGCAGTTTTGCTAGGAGGTGTTTAGGTGTGGATTTTTATTCTGCATAGTACATAATATGATTTAGATAGATGATAGATAGATAAAGAGATAAGTAGACATTCAAATGTTTCAATGGTTTTGAAAAATTCCCAATGATTGTTTCTTCTAATATTACCTCACTTCACCCTCTGTATTCTTTCTTTCTTGGATTGTAATTAGGCGTCTTTAGATCTTCCCAGTCTATACTTCACGTCACTTAAACTTTTATTTCACATTTTTGGCTCTTCTTATCTATGTGCTACATTCTCATTAATTTCTTTAGTGCCTATTTTCAGTTCAGTGATTTTTTTTTAGCTGGAATAATCTGTTATTTAATTCATTCATTGAGTCTAATTAATTTTAAAATTTAATAACTTCACAGTGGTCCAACAAATTAAGGCAAGGGGGCTGAGCATTTACATCTCTGCGGCAACAGTCATTAGACTTGGCATTAACCTAGGAGGGGACGTAAGACTGGGTGACACGATTCCTTTTGGCTAAGGCACACTCGTGGACAAGGACAAAATACAAACTCTCAGTAGCCTGCATCCCCAGGAGCTAGGGGGTTAATAATCTTGTTCCTGAAGGGAGAAACCTCGGGCACCACAGCCCCCAGTGCAGCCTACTCTCTGCACCCCTCAGACCTAATTATTATTTAGTGATGGCATCTAATATGGAAGTAACTCTTCTAAGATTTTCTTGACCCCAAATTCTGAGGAAACAAATGAGGAATATTGATGGGATAAACTATAGCCTCTAGTTGCTATAGTTTGTCTCACGTCTGTACTTGACCCTTTTATTCTTTTTCTACTAACCGTTCTAGATTTTTCTGACTAGCACCCCTGCTCTTTTAGGTGATTTACCTGGTTAGGTTACATAGACCTTCGTTCCTGAGGAGTGCGAAGGTCACCATGTCCTTCTCAGGTTATGACTGCTATACTTGTCCATTCATCGCTAAAACTGAGTACAGTATTACTAACTAAAGCTCCAGTGGATTGCCTGAATGCCACACATATTCTTTCCTTCCCCTATTGTTTAAAAACAATCCTTCTTCCTTCTCATGGTTGGGGTCAGTTACTGGCCAGCATGGTGACACTCTTTCCCTTATCCCCTTGTCTATTGGCACGAAGAGTTCAAAAAGGATTGACTGGCAAATATAGATTAAATTTAAATGGATCTCTTACTGGATAGAGGCCTCAGCTCTTTGAGGACCAGGCTCTCTAGACCTAAAGAACCTAAATTTGCCAGGATAAGAAGGGGAAATTACTCAAGTAGGTTATTGGGAGTAATGGTAAGCAGTGCCAATCTTATTTCAAACCCTTGGATCCTGAAAACAATGGGCATCACTTAAAGGTATATATTGCATCCTAAATAGTTCCCCAACCTTGCAGAATATCCTTTCTAAGCATTCTTCAAAAGAAGATTCTGTCCCTTAACTAGGCTGGCATTGAATACCACGGTCATATGCCAACTGCTACATAGCCTTTGCTGTAGAGCTGTTCCCTTTACCTGAGATATTGTTATGTCAGTTTTCATGTCGGTGGATGAAACATTCAGTAAACCTTAAATAGTGATACTACTCAGGGCTTTATTGGCAAGTTAGGCAAACACATTCTTGCAATATGTATTGATCCCAGTCTTGATGAATAGATGCTCTTTCCATAGTAGAAGAGGTCCAATATAATCAACCTACCCTGAAATGGCTGATTAGATTTCTCAAGATGTAGTGCTGTACTGGGAACACGGCATTGGTCACTATTGCTGGAAGGCTGACGGTCAGTGGAAGAAAACAGATTAAACTGGGTGAATGTGTATCCATGTTTTTGGGCTCATTCATAGTCTCCATTTTTGTCACCACACCTACTCTGTCCATTAGTCCATTATGTCAGCACAAGGATGGACAATGGCAGAGACTGGATAAAAAGCAATAGACAAAGTCCTTTTGTCTACTTGATTGTTTAATGCCTCTTTCATGGTGGATTCTTCCTAGTAGACATAAATGTGTGGCATATATATAAATATCTTCACATTTCATGCTCATTTACATAAATACAGCAACATACATTTTTCTCCAGAATATTTTGTACTCAATCTTCTAATCTTTCTCTATTCAGGATTATAATCAACAGACCAAGCCAGTCACCACTGCCTTAAGCCACCTTTATTTTCACACAAGGTGGTATGCTGAGGACATCTTCAGTGTTGTCTCTCAAGTTCACTTGTGATTGGGGCTGTAATAGTTACCCTCCATTCTTGATTTTCACACATGTATGAAACCAACTTATTCACGAGCCAACCAGACCTTCTTCTCCTTCATTAGCTGGTCCCTGGGGACTGGCGGTTATGTGATCGTAAGTGCAAGCTAAAGAAGAGGGAATAATACAGCATCAGTGGATTAAAAGATCCTGACTTAACTGCCTGTGCAGTTGATCTGTGCTCTCTCACCCTGCTCATGTCCCATCCTGGATATGTCTTTTTTTTTTTTGCTTAAATAATGCTGGGTCGATGCATCCCATGTTTACAATGGGCACCTTTGGTCACAGGGTCACTTGGAGTCCCATGGACAGTTTCTTTATCACTACCAACCCTAATACTATGCCAGATTTTGTTTTGATTAGTGTAAAGTTCACTGCTACAGTTGGAATGACTTTGGCCTGGCACTCTGGGTCCTACACTGTGGCTCTTCTAGTAGAGTTTGACATAAGTTACAATGGAAACCCTTTCATATTACACATTCTTTTACTATCATAAGATGTGTCAAGCAATATGGATCAATTTTAAAAACTGAGTTACTAAAGCCTGTTCATCCTACAGACCATTTTTTGCTCTGGACCCCACTCAAAGCTAGAAGCTTTACTTATCACCAGATAAAAGCATGGAGTGATAGCTCCATGTGTGAAATAAGCTTTTTCTAGAATGAAAAACAATGTTTTAAACATTGGGCTTCTTTTTTATTGGTGGCAGTTGTAATATAAAATAATTTGTCTTGTACATTGAAGAAAATATTTTGGCATGATATGACCCATTGGACCACCAAATACTTCATTAATATACTGAGCCCTTGAATCTTCAAAAATTTTATCTTCTCTCCAGAGTGAATATGTCTTAGCATATCCTTGGACATACTTGCCATATTTTTCTCCCCTGGCCCAATTTATGTGATGTACTGAATAGAGTAGACTAATTTGATGTCCTGTGAAATGTCTAGATAATCCAGGTTCTTTTGGACTATCTCATGGCTAAATGTGTGAGAATTAACATCACTGGGATGAACAGTGAGTGTACATCATTGTTCATCCTGCATGAAAGCGAACTGCCCCGGATCAGAGACAGAAAAGAATTATTCACTCAGAACCACCATGCACATAAGGCTATGTTAATCTGTTTTCATATAGCTACTGTATCTGGCAAACTAATTACAATTTGGGCTATAACTTGGCTAGGTTTGCATAGACAACTGTCATAAGCCAGGGTTCATAATTTCATAGTGGAAGTATTTGAGAGGAGGAAAGATTACTGAATCAAATGGGGGAATGTTGGAGAACACTCTAGTGACCTTCGAGTCTTTAAGGATTACATGAATTACCCATTCTCTCACTGCTGGGATTATACCGTAGGAACCCTGAAACAGTAATTCAAAAGAACCTATGCACCCCAATGTTCACAGCAGCACAATTTACAATAACCAAGTGTTGGAAGCAACCTAAGTGCCCATCAGCAAATGAGTGGATCAAGAAACTATGGTACATTTATATAATGGAATCCTATGAAGCAGAAAGAAAGAAGGAGCTCCTATCCCTTGAGACAGCATGGATGGATCTGGAGAGCATTATGCTAAGTGAAATAAGCCAGGCAGTGAAAGAAAAATACCATACAACCTCACCTATAAGTGGAACCTAAACAATAAAACAAATGAGGAAGCAAAATAGCCCTGGCTGATATAGCTCAGTGGATTGAGCACCAGCCTACCAACCAAAGTGTTGCTGGTTCGATCCCCAGTCAGGGCACATGCCTGGGTTTCAGGCCAGGTTCCCAGTAGGGGACTCTCGAGGGGCAACCATGCATTGATGTTTCTCTCCCTTTCCTTCTCCCTCACTTTCCCTGTCTAAAAATAAATAAAATCTTAAAAGAAAAAATGCAAGCAAAATATAACCAGCAACATTGAAATAAAGAACAAACTGACAGTAATCAGAGGTGAAGGGGGAGGGGGATAATGAGGGAAAGAAGGGGAGGGGTCATCAAGGAACATGTATAAAGGACACATGGAAAAGTCAAAGGGGGTTGGATTGAGGGTGTGAGGTCAAGATGGGCAGGGAGGGGAGAGAGGTGGGGTAAAAATGGAGGCAACTGTACTTGAACAACAATTTTAAAAATTTTTCAAAAAAATTTAATTTTGGACTTTTTCACCTATTTTAAATGTTAATTTTTTTTATTGAGGCATAATTTACATACAATGAACTTCATTTAAGTTTAAGTATATAGCTCAGTAAATTTTGGTAATTGTATACAAACAGGTAACTGACATTACAGTAAATGTATAGATCAGTTTCTTCACCTTAAATGCAAACTTGTGCCCCTTTGCTGTTGATCCCCTCCCTATGTTCCAGGCCTAGGAAATCATTAATCAGATTTCTGATACCACAGCTTTACCTTTTCTAGAACTTCATACAGATGGAGTTATATAGTATGTATTATTTTGTGTTTATTTTTAATTAGCATAAAGATTTTAAGATTAATTCTTGCTATTGTATGTATCAGCAATTTATTTATTTTTATCACTGAATAGTAATCTAGTCACCAATCAATGGTGTTTGAGCTGCATCCAGCTTTTGGCTATTATCACTAATGCCGACGTGAATGGGTTTATACGTACTTTTAGTGGAGATATGTTCTCATTTCTCTTTGATAAATATGTAGCAGCAGAATTGCTGGGAATAGTAATTTTTTTAACTCTACAACGTAATGCCACACTCTTTTCTAAAGTGGTTGAACAATTTTTTAAATCTCATTAGCAATGTATTAAAATTCTAGTTCTTCCACATGCTAGCCAGCATTTGGTACTGCTGCTCTATTTAACTTTAGCCATTCTAGTGAGTGGTACTTTATTACAGGCTTCGTTTGAAGTTTTTTGAAACCTATTAATGTTGAATGTCTTTACATTTGCTTATTAGTCATTAATATATGTTTTCTAAAGTATCTGTACAAATATTTTACCTATTTTTATTTATTTTAACCATTAATATTTAAATGTTTACTCATGTTTTTTCTTTTTTAATTTTTATATATTTTTTATTTTTACTGTTGACATTGTTGCAGTTGTCCCCATGTCCCCTCCTTTACCCCCCTCCTCCTAGTCCCCACATCCCCTTCCCTGGCAATCACCACACTGTTTATCTTATCGCTGAGTTGTAAAATTTTTTTATGTAGTTTAGTTGGAAGTCCTATGTTAAACACATGTCTTTCAAAACTTTTCTCCATGTCTGTGGATTGCTTTTTTGTTTTTTTAACCATGTTCAAAAAACAAAAGCTTTTAATCATGATGAAATCTGTTTTAGGAATTTCTATTTTATAGTCTGTGCTTTTTGTATCCTATTTTAGAAATCACTGTCTAACCTACTATTTTACTCTAGAACTGTATCAGTTTTACCTCTTACTTTTAAGCCAATAATCCATTTTGAGTTAATGTTTGCATGTGGTTTGAGAAAGTATGATTTATCCAGAACTTACTTCTTTGGTTTTGCAGAATAACTCTTCATAATATACAGTAAGCTATATAGTTCAGATGTCCTTTTAAGGATTTGAAAAATATGATATATGATGAATACCATCCAGATCTTCTTTCATGGAAGGAAAATGTTTTTGCTCCAGTTTCTCTGAGTACTGTTGACAAAATTCAACTCTCAGTCTCTAGGACTGTCTCAGCTATAGAGAACTACCTTTTCCAAGGTCCTGCTCTTCCCAGAACAGGGCACATCTGAAAAACTTGTGATTATTAAGAGCCAGTCATTTAGCCCTTTTTAGACAACTTTGATGTCCATTAAACCTGCAGATTTCTCTGGATATATTGAAGGTTGTCTTTGAGCCTCCATCCTGGGTCGACTGCTTCATCTGTACAACTCTGTCTCCTTCTCTCTGTTCCACAAATGTTGATACCAAGGGTGCTCCCTGATAAATATCCTGCACACTGAGCTTTTTCTTAGGTCTGCCTCCTGGAATATCCAAACTGCAACATTAAAATATGAGATAAACTTATACACACATACAACATTGAAGTCACTGCTTGCATCTCCTTTGTATCTGAGTAGAGTGGTAATTTTGGACTCTTGCTATAACATTCAAGATATTCACAGGCTACTGAGGTGGCATTAAGTTGACTAAATTATAAATTTCTGTAGAAGTGCTGACCCCTTTTTCATTATCATTTGTGTGGGGAGTACATGAAAGAGAACAAGGCAAAAATTAAACAACTTTGTGCAATGCAATTGTGCTACATTAATAAAATTGCATCTTCAATTGTGTAAAACTTTGACCACTGTTCTAAAATTCAACATGCTATTTGTTTCTAAAATGTTTCATACTTTTTATATACACAGCCTGTATAACCCTGGTTGAATAAATTCATGTTTCTTGTTTCATCTGTTCCAAATTTTTTTTGAATAGATAGCTAAGTATGGAATATTAGGAAAAAACAGATGCCTTGCATGGTGATTACTGGGGCCATACTGGGCATATGGCAATATCCCCCTTCATTACCAAGAGTTGCTAACATCTTGTCTTTAGATGTCTTGCTTCTTTGATCCAGCATGCTGTGAGACTGCCATCTTATAAATAAGAAATAAAGAATATTCTATCTCTGTATCACCTTGTTTTATGGAAATGTATTTGCCTTAGACATTCTCATTTTGCTATATGGGAAAACCTCAGGAAGGTTTACTTTGGAAAAACAAGAATCCTTATATGTCATTATGAATAAAAACAAATGCACAATGCTCTGAATCCCAAAGCTTTAAGTTCCTGGGGCTGTGTTCTAACTATAAATTGAGTTTACTTCTAATTTTCCTGAAGTTACACTAGCTTCAGTGTGTGCTGCAGTAGCCTCTTGTCTCCTTACCTGGGCATTTTCAAAGTGTGCTGTTTTCTTTACGGAGAAATGTACCTCTATGGGAATTTAGCACTCATCTTATTTAACTAGCTCCTTTCTCCAAAGTACTATACAGGCTGCCATGGATCTAGAATTTAATGTGTACCAGGCATTATTCATACCATTTACTTGTCTTCTCTTGACAATAATATCAGAGGAATTATTCTTCCCACCCCCATTTTAGTTAAGGAAGTCAGAGGTCACACAGTTAGTAAATGAAACGGCCAGGCATGATGTTTGAATGTATGTGTGTATGTATTTATGTAATTTATTCATGTCACAACTCTCTACTGAACTGCCACTATGACCAGAATCTGTTTTACGCACTGGAAATTGAGCAGAAAACAAAGAAAGCCTTTGACCTCAAAAACTATATGAGTTTAAAAAGACAGAAAACAGTTCATCAATAAATATTTACCAGGTCACATGATGATAAGTGTTATGAAGAAAAATAGAGCAGGGGTTACAGAGTCCTCAAAACGGCCCAACACAGTAGAAAATACTTTTATTTCTTACAGTTGGGACACTGAGAAGTCCCTTGTCCAATATTAGTCAGTGCTTGTAAGTGGGCTCCTTTGAGTTCTTTACTCCAGAGTCTGTGATCTTTTCAACATCACATGCATCCTTTTTCTCATGTTGTAGGCCCCTTGTTTCTTATGCTTCTCTAGTCCTCTTTCAAACTTCCACTCCAGCATAGACTTGTCTCCTTTATTCTCTTCCAAAAAAGCATGACTATAAAGTGTTTGCCACTGGAAAGTGCAAAAGAGAGGTAAGAGAGAAGGGACAGCACAGAAATAAACCCAGTATGACAAATAATTTTGTAGCTTAGCAAGCTTGTTTTTAAAGGCTTCCCACCTTCTGCAAAAGTTTTCCTTTTCCTTTGAGTGTTGCTGATGTCCATGATTGCTTAGGGAACTACCTTCTCATTTCTTTCTGCTTACTCTTCTTTTATCTTGTCCTCCTTTCTACGCTATTTTGGAAATTTACAAAATCATTCACTTTAAGGTGTTAAAATGTGAAATG
Source organism: Mormoops blainvillei (assembly GCA_004026545.1). Taxonomy (NCBI): domain Eukaryota; kingdom Metazoa; phylum Chordata; class Mammalia; order Chiroptera; family Mormoopidae; genus Mormoops; species Mormoops blainvillei. The sequence goes on from PVJD01010325.1 coordinate 17,117, forward strand.
GCTTAATTCAATAGGATGCCTTGACAGGCTTTTACTTTTTAGAGTTGCCTTCAAGGTTTACCAGCTGAGTTGACACATAGATAGATTCCTTCAGGTGTATAGGGAAGCCACGATTTTCCCTGAAAATGTTTATCGATGTCATAAAATTACACTATAGTAGCAGTATAATTGGCTTGTGTGGAAGTGTTGAGTGAAAAACATTTTAACCAGTCAATAACATCAATATGTTCTTTTGTGTCTCACTGTAATTATACCTGTGATTTCCTTGCCTAAAATGTCCTTTTTCTGTCCTCCACATAGTGAATTCTAGCCCTTTCAGATCTAGTACAGATTACATAGTTCTTTTCTGTATGTCTAAAGACCTTGTACTTAGTTCTGTTGTAGAACTTAGCACACTGCATTGTAATTATTTTTTTTAGATATGACAGTTCATATATATATATATATATGAGAGCTTAAAACTCACTGGATTTTTCTTTTATTTTTAATCTACTTATTTTTATTTTAAATTTTCTTTTAATTTTAATTTTTAATTTTAAAATATATTATATTTTATATTGACATTATTATCTCCATATTATATATATGGAGATATATATCCATATTATGCTACATCTTTTCATATTGGCATACTTCTCAGGAATTTAGTCAAATTGTTAACATTTATAGAATGCCATTTGCATTTAATACATTGTTTATAAAGAAGGTATAAATGTGATTTCTAACTTTTAATACCTTATTCATGAAATCAGAAAACTGAAAATATTCATTTCCCTAAAGGAAGAATTCACTATTATCAGCGATAGAATTTATTTTCATACTCATTGGAAGCAAGAAACTATGTTTTAATTAATGCCATTATTAGCCATGTGCAAATAAAAATGTAATAAATTTGTAAAATGTGTCTGAGATTTTCTTTATTGATCATTTGAATTCTTTTTACTTATTATAAGGAAAAACCAAAGTTTGATGCTGAGTGATTTTGCAAAATCATTTGTCTGTTACAAAAACTGAATGAACTAATAGACCTATATATTATCTTTTGACTAATAGCCGCTGGGACAAAATGATATTTTGCAAATGTAGGCATGTGGTTCTTTCAGATTTGTGGGGCAATTTCAGCACACTCACAGTCAAGTTGATAGCGGATTATTTTGAATTTCTATGACCTATGAAAGGTTTATGACTGGGATACCCTTAAAATAATAATACCATCTCTTATAAATATTGATTAATTAATGTTATTACAGAATGCAGAGCTCAATGAATATTTTAGGATGGGTAAAAACCAGAGACTGATTTAACTTTCCCTCAGGCCTGGCGTTCCTTGGGATTAGACTTGTGTAATTGGCAGAATTCCAAGTCAAAATATCTTTAGCTTGCCTTCCAGCTTGGCTGGTACTAATTGTGGAGACCTGGGCAAGCCTCTTAATACTTCTTTGGACTTCAGTTTCATCATTTGTGAAATGGGCATAATACTATTTATGTCAAGGGTGCTGTGAAAATTAAATGTTATAATATATGTCGAAGTATTTTTGTAAGTATAAAGTGCAATATAGGATGGGATTTAAAACATTACACCCTCTTTATTAACTCAGTTAAACACATAATAATTGACTCTGTCTAGTGTAAAGGGTCATGAGACCCAGCCTAGCCTAATTGTATTCTTATTTGTCTCATACTCTCTTGGAGTTAAATAATGTTACATCCACTTAGATATTCAAGATCTACTTGACAGGTTTTTAGACCAAATGTAGATGTTAAGATTATTTTTCTTCTTTAAAATTCTACTTTTATCGCTTCAGAAACGTCACTCTAAGAACACATGCTGACAGAAGATTGAGTGTTCTGCTCTGAAGCAATACGGAAAGCAAATGTGCTCTTGAGGGAAAAGAAAATTAGAAACATTGGAAACATTAGGAGGCACAGAAGTTTTGTGACCTGTGTGTTAGCAACACCTACCTACCTGGAGAGACTTGATTTATCATAATTATCACATCAGTGAATTTCAAAGCAGGAAGTATTAAAATGTGCACTGAAGTTAAAAAAAAAAACCTCTGGTATAGAGGAAATGAGGTTAATAACATGATCTTGATGGATAGAAAGAATGGAAAGTTTTAAAAAAACAACGGGCAGCAATACCAGAGTTCTTTTGGCATAATATTTTTCAACTCAAAAGCATCCATTATAAAATAAATGTGACATAGCATATATTTCTTATCTAACTTTACTGAGGCAAGGCAAGGCAACATATCTAAAAGTAGAACACACCACTCACACTCACGTGCACACACACCTACAAAACACATGCGGGGCTCCCTTATCACTCTCTGGACTCTGCTGCATCCTAAGTGTATTAAAATAAAGATGAGAATAGGAAATCTATAGCATGAAGCTACATCCAGCTATATCAGATCACTTTTGCTTTGGTGATGGCTGAAACTGGGGATTCCTTTCAGTGAGAGAATAGTCTCTAAATGTTCTCGGTTAACTACCTCAACTAAAAAAAAAATGTCATCCCTTCAGAAAACCTAAAAAACTGGATTGAGTCATATACTTAGTTTCATTATTTCTTGTCTTGAAATGCATAGCAATACAACTTAAAGGAACAAGGTTATTTGATGTGTAAAGTTGACTGATCATGATTGCTCACCATCAAAGGCAAAATTAACTGGAACACCTGAAGCCTGTCTTATCCAATGTTATTGTGGGGAGAAAAAACTGATGAAGTAAAATTTATAAACTATATTGTCAGGTTAAAGTTTGGACTATAGTTTATAAATAAGTTTTTATACTCCCTGCACTGAAAAGCAATTTGAAAAGTCAAAAGACAGTTTAAAAACAGTATCAGGGTATCATAATCTGGGGTCTACAGAAAATCTCCTTATCATTTGGATAGTTTTGAACTTAAGATGTGATAGATTAGGTGCACACTTGGCAAAAACTAAGGATGTACTATCTAGAATCCAATAGGTACAGGGGTCACTAAGTCTCTTTCATGGTAAGACACGATAGTCCCAGGAGGAGCACCCCAAAGTTTAATTGGGTACAGAGGGTCTACCTAGAGAGAGTTAGTCTTCTTAGACTACTGGGAGAAATAAATGGGAAAAAACGTAAGTGATAATTCATACAGAGGTAGTTGACAGTTAACTGGAAACAGCTCTATTTTGTTGCTATAAATGTTTATTTAAAAATCATGAAGTTCTATAAACCATTGCTTCTCATGCTGACTCTGAGAAGGTCAGATAAGTCAATAAATCATGTAGCAGTATATATACATTGCTTCACGGATTTGGCTCAGCTGTTGAAATTGTGGCACTGAAAACTGTGTGATCTGAGCAAGTTGAGACTGGCCCTCTTGGTATCCTGTGCGATTCCCCAGGATGGCGGGGTAGTCCACAAGGGGGAAAAAGCCCCAAAACAACACTTTACATCCCTACTTCTTAATAAAAGGCTGGACAAATGAAGCTTTCACTTAATATGCAGTATCAGAAGAAATAAATGCAGGTGCGGTCATGTAGATATGTAACAGACAATAATTTATGCCAACTTTACTGTAAAGTATTTCTACTGGGTTTCCTGAACAAGAATGGTAGGGAGATTGAATTGCATTGAAATAATTCCATCTCAAGGAAAGTATTAAATACATATTAAAATGTAGCAAAGTCTGGTTTTTAGTTGCAGAAATTTTATAGGGAATTTTCTAGAATTAGTAATGATTACATCTAGACAAAGGAAAGTTATTAGATATTAGTTTTTTAAAATGAGGAGCTGTTTGAGATTATTTAGATGGAAAGGTCGTTGAAACACTTCAGAGTGGTCGTATGGCTGATCGGCACAACTCTACAACTCAACCGGAGGTCTGTATGCACTCACATTCTGCAAAGCCTTGAATAGAGTTCACATGTAGCATTACTCAATGACTTTCTGTACCGCTGGCTAAAAAAGAGTGTCCCACTGGACAATAATGCCAAAATATCTCAGGTCAAAACATTTTATGTTGTTTTCCTTCTGGACATGGCAAAGAGTATACAAAAAAATATGCACTGACCTCTGAATTGGGTTACCTATAGGGATTAGATTTTTGTTCTTTTTTTTCCTTTCATCATTGCAATTCTTTTCTTAGCTAGCACATGATATAATATTTTCTTCATATGTTAAACTTAAAAGCAGATGACTTCTGAGAGATGTCTGCTGTAAAATTCTCATCTGTCAGCACACTTATGGAAAATGTTTTCCCTTTCCTCTATAAGGCAACATTTCCATGTACATTTGTACAGCATTTTCATACTCCTTCACCTAATTTCCAATTTGCATGATAACAACATCATAATAGCATAAGAGATATTAAGGAAGAAATAACTTAAACTGTTTATGACTCCAAAATTGAAGAGATGCTATAAAAGCACGGTTGACTGGAAAATAGTTCTATTATCCCCTTTAGGCAGGGTTGTGGTAAAGGCTTAATGACTTATAAATACTAGAGCTTTCTTTATCCAATGAAATCAGGATGCTTTTCTTTTGCATTACCAAGATGCCCGGTGATCAGTTGCAGAGCCTTCAGAAGATGATAGAAAGTTTTCAGTCCTATAGAAAAGTTGCAGAAGTACTGTCAGCTGTGAAGCATTTGTCGTAGTAGTTGGAGGAAGTTCTGGAGAGGACTCTTGTGTCAACTTTGGACACTACCCTACAGATTTCATATATGCTAATACATATCCTCAGAGCATATTTTGTGTACATGAATTTCTTTCCTTGCACCTAGCAACTCGGCCAAGATATTGTCTAGCTTGTGGGAATTCTCCTTTTGCCATGGCAGAATTCTCAGTCCATGTCTTTAATTCACTTGCTTAGGTCCAATGTTTTTTCTTGTGAGAAGATATTGACTGTCATGTATCGAAAGAAATTGGAGGAGACTGTTTTCCTTCTTATGCTCTTTTCTTTGAGACTTGCTGTTAGTATCTCTGTTGATAAAAAGGACAGGAGTAGAATAAAGCTCACATTATTTTTCCATTTGATACAAATAAATGCTCAAGTAGAATGGAGCCCTCTAAGACAATCCTTGGCATCCTAATGTTGACAAAAGTCAAAAGATAGGAGACTTGATAAAATTAAATATATACACAATTTCTCTGAAAACCTTTTTGATCCCCCTTCTAATTGAGATGGGGTGCTTGTAAATCCAGATTTCTGTGCCATTTCCTGAATTGCAAAATCAGCATCTCTGTTCCTGAGGCTCTAAAATGGTGCATCCTCAGTAATATTGTGAAGCACACTAAAAACGTTGAGGGGAACTTATTTGAGATTCATGTCCTGTTACAGGTGCTGTCAATATCTCCTGAGACAGTTGGGAACATCTAGGAATTGCATGTGACAGCAGAGCAGCTAGGTAAGTTTCCGTTCTTATTTCTCTCCCAGCAGTTGAGTCAGGAATGCTAGGCTGGCCTGCCTGAAAACAATCTTCATTGTAGCCAGTCATAGGAATTGTGCATTTTTATTATTTATTTATTTTTTGAGGTGTTGTCAGATTTGTTCATTTCATAAGTGGAAAAATCTTACAAAGGTATGAAAGTTACAGGATATTTAGTGATGTAGGTAATGGATTCTCTTTTGTTGTTTTTTAATATATTTTATTGATTACGCTATTACACTTGTTCCAGTTTTCCCCCTTTGCCCGCCTCCACCTGGTTACACTCCATTGCCTCTGGCAATCCTTCTGCCTTAGTTCATGTCCATGCGCCATGCATGTAGGTTCCTTGGTTACTCCACTTCTTATACTGTTCTTAACATCTCCCTGTCTATTCTGTACCTACCAATTTGTACTTCTTAATTCCTGCACCTTTTCCACCATTCTCCCCCTTCTGCCTCCCAACTAATAACCCTCCAACTAATTTCCATATTTATGATTCTGTTTCTGTTCTGCTTGTTTGCTTAGTTTGTTTTATTAGGTTCAATTGTTCATAGTTGTGAATTTATTGCCATTTTAATGTTCATAGTTTTGATCTTCTTTTTCTTAAATAAGTCAAATCCCTTTAACATTTCGTATAATAACGACTTGGTGATGATGAACTCCTTTAGCTTTACCTTGTCTGGAAGTACTTTATCTGCCCATTGATTCTAAGTGATAGCCTTGCTGGATAGAGTAATCTACATTGTAGGTCTTTGCTTTCCATCACTTTGAATACTTCTTGCCAGTCCCTTCTAGCCTGCGAAGTTTCTTTTGAGAAATTAGCTGACAGTCTTATGGGAACTCTTTTGTAGGTAACTATTTACTTTACTCTTGCTGCTTTTAAGATTCTCTCTTTATCTTTAATCTTTGGCATTTTAATTGTGATGTGTTTTGATGTGGTCCTCTTTGTGTCAATCTTGTTTGAGACTCTCTGTGCTTCCTGGGCTTGTATGTCTATTTCCTTCACCAAATTAGGGAAGTTTTCTTTCATTATTTTTTTCAAGTAAGTTTTCAATTTCTTGCTCTTCTCTTTTCCTTCTGGCACCCCTATGATTCGAATGCTGTTACATCTGAAGTTGTCCCAGAGGTTCTTTAGCTAATCCGTTTTTTGTTTTTTGGATTCTTTTTTTCTTCTTGCTGTTCTGAATGTTTTTTTCTTCCTTATGTTCCAAATTGTTGATTTGATCCTCGGCTTCATTCCCTCCACTATTGGTTCCCTGTAAATTTTTCTTTATTTCATTAGTGTAAGCTTCATTTCTGCCTGGGTCCTTTTTATGCAGTTGAAGTACCCAGTGAGCTCCTCGAGGATCCTAATAACCAGTCGTTTGAACTCTGCATCTGATCCATTGCTTATCACCATTTTGTTTAGCTCTTTTTTTCTGGAGTTTTGTTCTGTTCTTTTCTCAGGCCATATTTCTTTTTCTCCTCATTTTGGCACTACTTGTGTTTGTTTCTATGCATTAGGTAGAGCTGCTTTGACTCCCTGTCATAGTAGCATGGCCTATTGTAGAAAACTGCACCAGTAAGTTGGATGGGGTGGAGCCTTAGGTAATTGCCAGGGTAGGGCACCTTGTGTGAACCAGGCTGATGAAGTCTCTGCTCTTTGGCTATGTGTAAGGGAGGGCTCAGAAAGGGGATTATACTGCTGCATGGCCTCTGGAGTTTTGTCTGGGAGGAAGCTGTCCCCTGGCACTTGCCCTGATTCCAGACACTTCAATTTCTCCCGTATGCCTGATGTTGCACCAGCTGCTGCCTGGAGCTCAGAGGGAGTGAGTCTGCATCAGTCCTAAGTCTGTTTGAGGCCCTTTAAGAGAAGACTCCTGAGAATCTCTCAGTTCCTTCCACTGCCCAACCCCCACTGGATTTTATAGCCAGAAGTTATGGGGACTTATCTCCTTGGCACTGGAACCCTGGGCTGGATGGTCTGGTGTGGCTCTGGATCCCTCATCCCTGAGGTATCCCTCCTGATTTTATCCACCACAGTTGGGTGTGGTACCACCCATTCTTCACCTCTGCATCTCCACACCTCTTACCCATCTGGATGAGTGTGACTTCTTTAATTCCTTGGTTGTAGGACTTTCATGCCACTCAATTTTATGATGATTCCAGATGATACTTGTTTTGTAGTTTAGTTGTAATTTTTGCTGTTATTGTGTGAGGAGGTGAGCCATGTTTACCTAAGCCTCAATCTTTGGAACTGTGCATTTTTTCTTTTTACCATAAAGTCCAATAAAAGATTTCATGGTTTGATGCTTGTCAGCATAATTCTGTTGTTTTATTTCATGTCAGTCCTTACCTATGTTCACAAGCTTAATGGGTTGTTCCTCTAACAACATGGTTGTTTGCACAGGAGAACAGCCAAATAGTAATAAGTTCAAAGATTAAAGTCAACTAATCTACATCCCTTTCAGCTTCAATGTGAGTGCAGAGCAATACTGGCAATAAGAGAACCAATTTCTTTAGTTATATAATATGAAATATTTTATACATTTGTACCCCAAAATAATTGTTATCCAGAAATTTAAAGTTAATGGTGTTTTCTTCATATTGCCTCTCTAGAGAAACAATGATTCTTTCACTATATTTTCAAAATATATTACTGATCTTCAGGAAATACATATTGTTCTAAATTACATACTAAATTGTCTTTATTATTTAGTTAAACAGTTCCTTTTGTACTAAGTCCCTTGGTCATCTTTTTATGATGTGTTAAATTCAAGATTTCCCATTTCATTGTGGTAGCATTGAATATTGTTTAATGAACACCACTCGTTTCAATGTAGGCTGTTAAGACACCATTATAGTGCATTTTAGATGGCTATATAACATGTTTTAAAAATATTGCTTTCATAAAATGAATAAATTCCCTGTACTTATACAATATTTGTTTAGAGGCTGCTCCATCAACTTTATTTTTCACAACTGTGTTTTCTGAATTTTTAATCTGGGAGCTTTATTTTTGGAGGACAGCGTTTCATGATTGTACATTATGCAAAATAAAGGTCACTTTCTTTGATATGCTGATCTCTTGAATGTATAAAATCAAACCACAATAACATTAATATAATCTTTCAACATATATGATGATTATGGTAAACTATTTATTTATAATTTTTTCCTTTGGAACTGTGAGGAATCATTTCATCTGTTGTCAGTGGTTTTCTTATATATGAAATGATGGCAGGAGGACTAGATTCTTTCATAAGCTGACTTCCAGTACCAACATGCACATACTTGGGGGTTGCTTAGAAAGAGGACCTTGTGGAATGCATACATCTATGCATTCACTCATTCAAATGTACATCAAGAGGAGTTTCTTTATGCTGAGCATAATCCTGAGTAGTGAGTATTGAAAGAAAGAAAAATTGGTTTGCCGAGTGTGTGTCTTTCTTTCTTTCTACTCACTTTCTATCGTGCACGTGCATGTGTGTGCTCTTAACTCTAGAGCTTTTAATACTTCTGAAATTCTGAACCTCAGAACATATTTAATTCTGTATGAATTTCAATTTTAAAGATCTTTCCTAGTAAAATAGAGGAACCTGGGAAATGCAGTTTCAGACCCCCAGATGTAGTAGTCCAAGACAACATATGTGAGGCTGAGAGAGAATAGTTAAATAAGTAGCACATAGACATAGAAATCATTTACCTAAGAAGGAATTGAAATAAGAACACATATTTCCAGCTTGAAGAAAGTGATTGAATAAAGTATATGATCATCCACAACCAATTCTTATTTCATCACAAAGAGTCATATGTTAGAGGAAATTGCATTGGCCATGGGAAATATCATTACAAGATCTAATTACAGTGAAAAACAAGGTTCTGAGATGTGTATATAGACTCTAGTTACCTATCTTCATAATCTGGAATGTGCTTTTCAAAGTCATTAATTGTAGCTGTCCTTACACTGAAGAAAAGTTAATAAGTTGTGTTTTATTCATTAAATTTTTCTTAGTATCCTAATATTGTCTGTAATGAGCATGTATTATATTCAAAGTGAGAAAAATTATTGCACAAATTGCATTTAGTTAACCCCCTTTTAGACATTATGCTAAGTGTGCACAATTAATTTAACCTTCACTTCCTCCTGTGAGGCCCAAATGAGTTATTCCAATTTTTACATTGATTGTGCTTGTCTTTTTTTCCCCTTGAAAATTGATATTATTTAGAATAAACACATAGGAGATTATTTTGGAGAGCAGCCAAAGAAGAGGAAATGATCATGGGAAATTATCCTTATCATTGAGAAAATGATACTTATTTTTTAAAACTGAAGAATCAAGAAAGGGAAAGTAAAGATCAAATGCAAGCTTTAAGACAATCTGTCTAATTAAAATTCAAAAAGTGAGAAAACTACTGGGAAGAATTGAAAGTAGAAGTACAGCTTGACCAGTCATCTGTTCCCCTGACACCCCTCAAAAAATTAAAAAGGCGCATAACCCATAGACACAGACAACAGTGTGGTGATGGCCAGAGGGAAGGGGGGCAGGGGCTGGGTGGAGGTGGGCAAAGGGGTACTGGAAGTGGGGACATCTGAAATAGTGTCAACAATAAAAATAAGCTTAAAAAGAAGAAGAAAAGGAATCAAATTTGAGAGTAAAAATTTTAATTAGGAATATAGAAACATGAATTTATTTTTATGTTCCTGATTAAAATGTAGTCACATATATGACTGCTTGTAGCAGTCATAGTCCCTTTCCTTAAGGAATGTTCATTATTTAAAATGAAAATAGTTAGTTCCTAAATGCAGAACCATATGAAACACACTGTTCAGCATAGCATGTACAGGTTATGAGAAGTTCAGGAAGAAAAGAGTTTGGTGTCAGAGAAGTTAGAATTCCTTCTATGGAAGAATGTAACAACTAAATGACAGGAAGGATTTAGAAAGCTTTAATTACTGTAGTAACTAAAAATAGTTTATTGTATTACATAAAATAATAGGTTATCATCCCCACCTTACGAGGTATGTATTGTTTCTCTATTACATTAGTGAGGACACTGAGGCAAAGTGAGGTGATAAAACTTGACCCAGGTCACAAGGGTAGTAAGTGGTGGACCCAGGATTGGAACACACAGAATAGAGACATGTAGAAATTCGCTGTTACTGCCACACTGGCCTGCAGCTAAATGAGTAGGTGTGCAGATTGGAAGACATTGCTTATTACAGAACGCACAAGGGGTTATGTCTTAACTCAGCCACACTCTACAAACCAAATCATTTTGTCACTTGTTATCCGTTTAGAAGAGATAAATTGTACTCTGAATGATAAACTCATCAATTTCAATTAGCTAAGCTTTCCTTGGTGATAAATTAAGCTTTCCTTTTAACTAAAACACTTCTACTTTCTTTGGTGTGTTGGTCATTTGAAACGGATGAGGAAACAAATTTCCTTATAATTGACTGTGTCAAAAAATCTGTCATCTTCTAATCAAATTCTTTTTTATTTTCCTATGATCTCTGCTTTATCTCTGGGAGGAAACCAAAGAAGGCAGTAAAAATGTATGTTTATTTACAGGAACATGTGTGTTATGACTCAAGTGACAGAAGCATACATGTACATACAGGCACCTTTCACATTAAAACTTCCGTTATTTCCAAAATTTGATGAGTCTATATGCTAACACCGTATCCATTTTAATTTATGTTTATAGTGTGCTTAAAATTTCCTTCCTTTGGAAACCAAGGAATTTTAGTCAAAATTCTGAGATTTACTTTAACTGCAAGGAAATTGTACCCACGTCTTTAAAAATACTTGCTTAGGGTGTGCCCCTCCACAGACGTCAGTTTGACGTAGTATCTGGGAGCAAGTATTTTAGGACCTAGCTCACTGTTTGCTGAGCTACTACTAGTGTGAGGTATGGTGCTCTGTATTGAGCTGCTGGTCTCCACAATTTAGCTTATCTATTTGCAGTCCTAATGTTTTTCAGTAGTGTTACATCACAACGAATGCCATTTCATTCAGTATTTATTGAATTTCTTCTTTGTGCCAGGTTTTAAGAATTCAAGTAAGTATTAAGTCAGATTCTCCATCTGTAAAAAACTGAAACACAGAAACATTTTCAGAAAGCATTTTAGTCGGAATTTGCAGATTAGATTTCATTGAAGAAAACTTTAAGGAATAATTTAATTACTTTGGCTTCTTGAAATGTTGTTGAAATGAAAAGACTAGGTCACATTTCTAAGATCTTGTTAATTCTTATAATGTACTAAGGTTTTTGCTAGAGGATTGATATATATTAATTATCCTGTGTAACCTTTACAAAACACCTAAAATGTGCTTCAATTTAGTCCTGCTCAGCAAGTGAGGGTGCAGGAAGGTCTCACATAGGTGAAATGACTAGCTAGACAAAAGTCATGCATCAGCTGAGTGGCAGAGATGAAATCTGAACAAAGATGGTTTAACTGCAAAGCCTGTTCTCTTTCCACTACGTGCTTTAAAAATTAGACACACTGACAGGAGTGAAATTCCTTTTGTGGTGTAGGGAAGAGAGTTTCTTGAGATCTAATGCAAATGAAAATCTGAACAGCAGTAAAAGTCAGCTAACTGAAAGCTCTTCTCATTAGCTTGGGAGGGATGAGAGTGAAAAAGAAATATTGCAGATAGAAAGTGGATTAAATGTTTCTACTTTGAGGATAAATGAATTAAAATGTATGTGATTAATGATAAATTAACACATGATAATGAACACCCCAGAATGCAAGATAGGTTGAATACAGAGTTGTAGAGCAGCAGGAGAGGGAACTACTCAGAGGAGAAATGCCACCGTCACAGGGAGAGCTAACGTATTATTTGTTTCCACAGTAAAGAAGTCTGCAAATATAGCTAGCTCCTATGAAGGGATTAGCACTTACATGCATAGTTTTTACTTTTATACCAAAGCTTTCTCTGAATATACATCAGGAACAGGTGCCTGACCTTGGCTGCCTCCGGACACCCTGAATCCTGCTGCTCCTGTCTTTTGACACTTAACCTGGCTATGGCCTTCTCTGAGTCCCTTACCTGCAGTGTATTGGTATATGGAATTCTCCTTCATTCCTGACTGTAGTGTCACAGAACTTTGGCTAGGAGTTGTCCTTTAAAAGTCATATCCCTTACCCATCCCCAATTCACTGCAAGCATCTCTGTCACCCTTAAGTGTCGCTAGATTCAGGGCACCACACTTCCAACCCAAATCTACCTTTGACCCCACATCTGACTTGCTCTTCCCTGTTCTCGACCTGACCTATTTCACTGTCCCTGAGGCTATGACAGATTACAGTGCTTCGTTTTACTTTCCATCCAAAGCCTGGACAGACAAATGTTCTCCGTATGTGGAATCCACGCTGTACAAGTACATTTGTAAAACACGGCTCATTGGTAGGCCACCTGCGTGTGTCCTGTTCCGTGTCTCAAAACCGAGGAATAAACGCGCAGCTCCTTAAGCTTGCTCTGGCCCATGCTCACGTGCGCACATGGGCCTCTAATATAGTTAAATGACTATGCACTCGAATTGAAATTTTAGGAACTAAGAAAGGAAATTAAATTGTAAAAGTAAATATTGTGGCATCGAATACTGTTGCTTCGATTTGGGTTTATCATAAATAGAGATACTTGAGAAAAAGATTATATAAAGGCGTACACAAGATTAACAGTGATTTTAGGGGATTTGAACTTTCAAGGACTACATAGATAGGTGACAGAGATAGGCTCTTTGTTTTCTAGAATTTTGATTGAAATTTATGATGCCTGTTTTTCTGCATGTAGTGAGCCATGATTACTACCTTGAGAATATCTAATGAGTTTGAAGGCATTTAATATAATAAATAGCATGAGAGAGGAAAGGAAGTAGGAGGGTTGGAAGGAGAAAAAACAGTCAAGTATTAAGGACAAAGAATATGCCTGTGAAGATTAAGTAATAATTCGAAGAAAGGTGAAAAAATGAGGACATTTTTAAGCGCATTTTTGAGCAAGTTTAAAAACCACTGCTTGAAATAGAATGAACTGCGTTTAAGTTTAGCACTGGTGAAAGAAAACATGAAACCCAAGTTGTCCACAATACAATTAGAAAAAAGAAAATCAGGCCACCGAAGTCCTCGAATGATCTAATACCGTTAAATTAACTTAAACAAGGGGGCCATTAGACGGAAGTGGCTCTAAAGCCATGGCCGACCATGAAAGCAGCCAAAGCTCAGGCTGGAAACGCCTACAGCTTAGGGCCCATCACAGCCAGCCAGCTCGGCTTTTGGCTACAGCCAACCCTTTAGGTCCTCGCTCTGCTTCCGTATCTTCTCTGTGTAAGCCCTTCCCCGCCTCCAGTTTGGTTCTGCCAGGTTTGAATCAATTTGTGCCCAAATAAACTCTTAAAATTTTAACTTTGCCTCAGTTTATCTTTCAACCCCACCAAATAACTATAACTATTGGACAAAGGTTTTACTAACTTTGGGAGGTTTAAGAAAGATGGATTTTTTTTGAAGGATGGATGGTAAATTGGGTTAGAGATAATTAAGGCTTATAAGTTATAAATTTATGACAAGGAAAAATCTATAACAAAACCCTCTCAGAAGCACTGACAAAAGGGAACCCATCTGAAAGGCTGTGTGTGGCTCCAATGTATAATCAAATCCTTTTTAAAATTATAGCTTTCAAGTATGCGATTAAAGACATGGTGATATTTTTTATGGGTTTAATTTTACTGATGAATTATTTGCCTCTTTTTAAGCCCTTAAGATTATAAAATCCATACTTGTATTTACTATTAATAGGCATTTGAAGGCCAATAAGCAGATTTGTAATAAGTAACATCTAGTGAGAAAAGGTTTATTGGAGTACCTATTTGTTTACATAAGTATGTAGTACAGATAAGCTCAGCTGAAAAAATTGGATTAAGCCAGCCAATAAATTTGTGTAAAGAGAGAGAATAATACATTCTAAAATGTTTAATTAGCTATTATTTATATAAAATAAAATAGAATGGATAGTCTCACATTGTAAAAGTACTGTATTCACTATTAATATCAATAAATAGTGGCTGCTAAGAAAATAGTCATACATTTATAAATGGAAACTACATATTGAAAAACCTTCATCACAAAATTAATTCTGCATTATAATTAACACGGGGTCCCCAGAAATATGTTATAAAAAATAATTGAAATGAAGGTATATATACATCATTAATTTTTAATTGTTTAATTTAGTTCTTAGTCTTCTCTCTGTATTCTGTTTTCTCCCCAGCCATAATTTTTGAGTTTATATTTTCCAATAATTTTTATTATGTATTCTTATGAAAATTACCAAATCCTTTTAAAAACAACTTAAATATTTATACATCTATACTAAGATTTTTGTGCAACTATCAAAGAAAGAATGAGGTAGATTTAATGCACTGACCTCGTATGATTTTCAAGACATAGTCTGTAATGGGAAAAATAGAAAAACAACAACCAAAAAATATGTACATTAGAGTGTAAGGGGGAAAAGAGCAAAGAAAGATGACACATAACCAATGCTGAACTGTCTTCTGTGTTGCTCCCATATCCTGAGGCTACAGAGAAGAGAGGGATAAAAAACAAAAGGCTCGGACCACAGCAACTGATGGAAGGGAGAGGAGACCAGGCCTGAGAGGCTGTGGAAGAGGACAGGAAGAATCTATTCACTATCGACAGAGTACAAACATGATCTTGACAGATCATTCCACTTAAAATATGAGGAAAATGTAAATGCAACTGTGTAAACATACCACCACAGGAGGTAGAAGGGGACAAGAAACTTAATTTGCAAACTAAGAGGTTACGAATCCAACCTGGAAAAAGTCCAACAAAAAGAAGAAAATTTCCCAAGAGACCTCTCCATTTAAAAATAATTTAATATGCATATTAAATAAAAATATAAGAGCTTAAAAATAAAATCATAGACACGGGCTGAAATAAGTGAAATTTTTAAGTGTAAAAGAAAAGAAAACCAATGACAAAGAGAGTAACATTAAGACATTAATAATACCTCACACCAACCCACTGACCCTTAGGTAGTAAAGGGCAAAAGGGTCAAATATATGGCGCTGGGAGAATATTTGACTTTGGTTGGTAAACATACAATTGAAATATACTGGTAATGTATTATGGAATTATATACTTGAAACCTATGTAAATTTACTGACCAACATCACCCCAATAAATTTAATTTAAAAAGTTAATAATAAACTTAAAATGTTGAAGTACAGACAAGATAATTAATATTAAGATATTAATTAATAAAATTTGATTAATAATGTAGAAGAAAACCTTCTTTTAGTTAAAGTAAACACAAAGGAAAGTATGCACAAACTATAGATAATACAATAGATATTAGAACAGTTATAAGCTATTGTAAATATTCCAGAAATAGAAAACCAAATAAATGGAACAGAGAATACTGAGGTATAACATAAGAAACTTTTCCAAATGGAATCCTATGGTCAAAAACAAAAATTTTGTTCCAATCATAATAGATATAGAAAAATTAGACTTCTCAGACTTCTCTGCAATATTCAGTGCCAAAGGCAATGAAGCAATACCCACACAATTCTGAAAAAAAGAAAGTAATTCTAGAAGACACATTCACACATGTCATACCAGTATAAAAGCTACAGACAGACAATCTCAAATACAAAATCATTCAGGGAATAAAATATTCTTGAACTCTTACTGAAAAACAAAAAATAAAAAAACTCAACATTGAAATCAAACTAATTAACAAATGGAATCAAAGTAGAACACCAAAGAAAGAGAAAATTATTATTAAAAGAGCCAGTGGTATAATGAAATCATTGAAATGTAGACAAAAGACTAAATACTACTGAGTATTTACTTTACTCTAATGAGACTAAATACTTACGAATGGTGATTAGACAAAGAGGACTGGACGTCTTCCAATCAGAGCTCGTTGCACTTGGCTGTCACAGGTCCTGGTACCATGAGGCTAGAGTGTCCTCTTCCTGGTTTTGTGTGTCAGGCAGGCAGGTCTGGCTTCCAGACTCATGATCATGAACAACTGTGCTTCTGTTCCCAGCACCAGTGATTTTCCAAAAATTTTGTAAAATGGATGGGTAATACAAACATGGATTAAGGAATAGTTTTTAACATGTGTTTATGATGGGGTATAATTGATATTTGAATTAAACCATTTGACTTTAACTAATGTCTATTTTTAGCTATTTGAAATTAAACCAGCTTTGTGACTTACTCTATTGGCAACAATATGACCAGATGACTTTCTGAATTTATTCATTGACCCTCATTATAAAAAGGATAAGAAAAATCATAGCCAAAATATATTCAATTTAGTCATCGTATGCTTTGAGAAGGAAAAAAAGGTATATTTGTATATTTTAGATAACCTAAAGCAGAAAAAATATTAAAAGAAGGACCCATATTAGTTAGATGAAATTGATAGCTGTTAAGAAATTAAATAATCAAATAAAATTTATATGTGAAGCAATACAATTACCTCATATTGAGCACATAAATAGATTTATAGGTAGAAATTGGTGGTGGTTTTTTTTTTTTTTGGTTGGTTGGTTGGTTTGTTTTTATTTTTCTGTGAAATGATATTCTTAAACACATGCAGTTGGCTAAAAAATCACTTTCTAACATCATTCAAAGGCTAAAAAGTGGACAAAGAATTCCTAAAGATGGAGGATTTGGATGTTGGGGCTAAGAATATACAAACTTTAAGGATTATCTGCCTGTTGAACACCATTCTAGTAATTAGCTAATTTCTGGCTGTGAAGGCCAACGAGAAGTTAAAATATCCATTAATAATACTTTGTCTCTGAGAGAAAAGGTAGCCTAAGTTTGTAATGGAATGTTTTGACTTAAACATTTGTGATAATTATCATCCTCTTTCTTTCTGTTATTGAATAAGATTACATAAATAAATAATGATATTTATTCTAATGCTGCACTCTAGCTCTTTGCACTAGTTTCCTGGAACGTGCAAATGATGTTAGGATTTTAAGGGTAACAGCACAAGCCTCTGACTCTCCAAGGGTTTATCTTTGCCGCCGCTTCAGTCTAACCAGACAACTCCCAAGACCTCTACTAGCAGGTGTCTCACCCTTTCATTCATTCATCATATACCTATCATGTTCATTGTCTGAACAATACAGACAACTTCCATGCCTGCAGAAAGTTTCCATTCTTGTAGAGCAGACAGACAAAATAACAATGGTAAGAAGCCTTCTTTTCCCATTGTGATAGCATTGCCTTTGGGCTTGACTGGGGCTTCTCTGCCTCAGCACTAATCACGTGTTGCCTGACTGACTCTTCGCTGTGATGGCCATCCTGGGCACTGCAGATGTTTTGCAGCATCTCTGGTCCCTGCTCATTGGATTATAGCAGCATCTCAAGATGTGACAAGCAAAATTATATCTAGACATCGTCAACTACCCACTGAGAAGCAAAATCACCCAAAGTTCAGAATCACTGGCCTAGACAACTCACGGGGGCCTCCCTTCAGAAATTTCCCATCGTTCGTGCTACTCCAGTGCTGTGTCAGCATCTACTCCTGACTGGGCTCCTTTTTCTGTTTGTTCTAGGCAAATGCAGCCACCTTCCAAGTCCACAATTTTGCAGGCTAAAAGAGTTTCACACCTGGGAGTGGATGCTGACCAAGCAGAAAAATGTAGAAAGTTTCTGTCAAAGTAGCTGTTTTATTTCAATGTTACATATATTTCCCTTACATTCTGAGTGTGGATGCTGCATATTGATAATCCACTGTTGTCTCTAATTGAACTGTGCATGGCACGATTGCTAACATATTTGTGTGCGCGCTCCAAAGTGTTCTTGATCAGTACATGACTTTCCATAAGCCTATTTCTTGATATCTATCTAAATACACTGGTAACTTAATCCTAGTTCAAACTGCAAATTGTTTTCTATATACAGACTTATAGGCCTTCACTTTGTCAGAACACCTCCTTCTCCTTACAGACTTAAAACAGGATCACATCAATGAGAAAATTAACTATAACATTCTTCAGAAACTAAAGTCTACACCTCTCTTTGTGGCTTATTATAGTATTGGGTGGGTGGCATTGAGCTACCCTGTGATGGAAAATTTTTATAATCAGGTTTTTCTCTAATTGTGTGGCAAATTTTGGAGACCGGGCTCTGTACACATATCTAAATTAAACAATCCTGTTTTTAATTGCAGCCATTTCCATCCTCTTTTTGCTGTCCTTGGGAGAATAGTCATTGGTAGTACTTAAATTTCCATTACAATAGGAAAAAACAAGTGTGAGTGTATTCTTCTATTACAAGCTATAGCCAGGGATCTATTTATAGTCTGTCCAAAACAATATGAACTCCTCTGCAATGCTGTTCAATTTAAATCCAGCACTAAATGGTACTTAACACATGCACCTACCCTGATTGTCCCTGCTTCGTGCAGTCCATTGTGCATGTTTTCATTTATAGACGTGTTGTGGCACAGATTCCAATGGCTCACGTATCTGTGCTGGGCTCACTCCAGGTTTCTTTGTACTTTTTATCTTGCTGAAGACAATTGCTGAATGAAAGACCTATTCTCAGTAAGCCAGACTAGATGAAGCCATTTTTTTGAGTAGCAATCCATCACAATTTTGGCAGAAGGTGACCTGAGAGTGTCTTACACTCACCACACACACACACACACACACACACACACACACACACACACACACACACACTTTTGTCTGTCACATGGTTGATTCGAGAGCTGTAGGACTCTGCTTATACAATAGTATCTTACCCCTTCTGTTGAATCAGGTACTTGGTTTACATGCTGTCTTTGACATACGTGGTTATAGAGTCTAATGCATTTGGGTAAAGTCTTCCTTTTGAGAGCTGTGTCACTATTTTGTAAGATAAATTCAATATCTGAGAATTTCCTTTTATTTTTTCCAGGGGAAATATTTCCCAAAAAAAGGTTAAGGAAGAATAGACAGCCCAGAAATGCCACCTTCTAAAAGCCCAGAGCATGTTAGTTGTGAGAAAGTTTCAAGGCAACAGCACGACACTACTGTTGTACTCTGATCAGTGGTTCTCAAATAATGACCACAAAATTCTCTTCCTGCTTCTCCTCTCCTCTGCAGTCAGGAACTTCTCACAGTCCTTTCTTTTAGCTGTAGCAAAAATTACTACTAGGGAACAACAGATTTTAATGGCTGTCTAGTCAAATATATGTGTTATTCTAAAATATTAAAATTGCAACCATAAATCTCCTTTGAATTCCTGAAGGTTTGTTTGCACTTTGCCAACCCCTTTATCCTGAAATACATGAAGATAACAAAAAAAATGACAAATCTAAACTACAGATGGTTTTTCCCTTTCTCTCATTTCATTCATTTTTAATGCAGATGATGGGATCTTTGGGACTGAGAGCCGTATTTGACAGCTTTTTTGTGTTTATTTGGGCTGTGACTTATGTTGTAATTTAGATTTGAGGCACTCTTTCCAAGAATAAGTTATTTGTTACCCATGTATTTTTTAGTGGCTAAGATGTGACTAAGCAGGTTTTATTGTTTCTTTATTGTAATTTACACTCTCCTATAAGTATATCTTTTTTAACCAAAGACTCAGTTTTCTTCTGATTTTAGTCAAAAACAGTTGACTATATTTTTGTTTTTAGTGTTACATATCTGAAGAGTGTGAAGGCAAAGAAACTATCAAAATGAAATCCCATTGTTTATTTAAGAAATAAAAATTCTTCAAGTACATAAATAACATATCTTGTGTCTTTATGATACTAGCTCCTTCTTTAGCATTTGTCTCAGACTAGTCCCCAATATTCTGCACCATCTAGATGCACAATAGATGCTTAGCATCTCTCTACAGAAAATAACCAATTTCATAGGCTCTTCTGAAAAGCTAAGACAAGCATTGCAGTCGAGGAAAACAGTATTGTAGACTCTTAGGTTATTGTCTGAAAAATGAATTTTATTACTGATTTTTTGCTTTGTAAAAAAAGAAACTAGGATGGCAGTCAGAATATTTCAGTGTGTCAGATTTCTAATATATATGCATATATATACATATATACATACAAATACATGTATAAATATATATATGTACACATATATGCAAAATGTATACATATACGCAAATATATGCATATACAAATATATTTGCAAATATATGCAAATATATATATACACACACAAGGTCTGTCCAGAATAAGTCCAGCCATTGTTAATAAATAAGAACAGTTTGTGCAACATCAGTGTAACCTGGCAGCCAAGGAGAGTGGACTGGAATGTGCAAGTGTAAACAATGACAACTTCACTGTACTAGTCAGTGGGGGCGGTAGAGGCCATTGAGTGAGCATGTACACTGTGTGGCCCTCACATTCAAAATGACTGAGAAAGTAGAGCAAAGAATCTGCATCAGATTTTACATTAAGCTTGAACATTCCTCCATGGAAACTATTCGGATGTTTCAGAAGGTCGCAGCTATGGGCAACTGGTTATTGGCAGCTTCATCACAACAATGTGCCTGCTCATGCATCACGTCTCATGCAGAGTTTTTGGTGAAACATCAAATCACCCAGGTGACTCACACCCCTACAGCCCAGACTTGGCACCCAGTGACTTCTGGCTTTTCCCAAAACTAAAATCACCTTTGAAAGGGAAGAGATTTCAGGCCTTCAATAACATTCAGGAAAATACAACAAGGCAGCTGATGGCAACTCGGAGAACTGTGGGAAGTCCCAAGGTTCCCACTTTGAAGGGGACTGAAGCTTCATTGTCCTATGTACAATGTTTCTTGTATCTTGTATCTGCTTCAATTACTGTCTCTATTTCTCATATTACATGGTTGGATACCTTCTGGATGGACCTCATAAATGTATCTTCTTTATTCCTCATTCCTATACTGCTATTATTACCTTCTTGTTACCCAAACAATTTCTATTCTTATTGTGTGGTAAGATTTGGGATGGGGATGAACAATGAGAGACAAAAACATCATCTGAACGATTGATTACACTCTTCTTTCTTTAGTGGCAAAAAGGATAGAGTGTGGTATCCCTCTAAGTAGAAGCCACCCTCAAAGTTTGTTTTAAAATCATCATAGGATGCTTTTGGCCGAGTCTGGAGAACTCAGGAGGTCTTTATTTCTCTCTTCCTCCTTGTGATGACTTTCCAGGCGGTGGGCACAGAACTAAGTAATGAGGTAGCGAAACATCTTTTTTTATCTCAATTTCATTTCTTTTTTGCTCAAACATGTTTACTTTTATAGATTTTTAAAACTCTTTTCCTTTCCTGTCCAAATTGACCAATTCTTTGTCTGAAATAAGATTCTTGCTTGGTATTATTAAAGCCTCATATATGTTTTGGTTAAATAACTCAATTGGCACCTAATGCACTAAATGGGGAGCTCCCAGAAGCAGAGGCAACACATTAGGCTCGTGTGCCATTTCTGGTACTCATTATCAGACCCAGAAATGTATGAAAAATTATAGTCCCAAACCTACTAACTCAGATACGTAACTTTACATGTATCCACATGTCAATTGTCCAAAAATAAACAAATAAATGGAATATATGCACAAGCTTGTCTTAACACAGCAAAAATTTCACCATATTATTTCTTCTTTCAGCTGTAAGAACTGGCGAGATAGCATCCATTAATTATATTAAACAATGAAAATTATGTTTTCTAGAAAAGGACAGATGGACACACTTTTCTCAGTTTAAAGTTTTTATTTGTACTTTAAAACAAAAACATCTGCTATCATTTATTCTATGTTAAGTGTTGGTTGATTACCATAGAAATGAGAGGGTAGCAAATTAATATTAATTAACAAAATTAGAAATAGTCAATAACCATAATTAAAATGTTTTGAAGGTTTTGGTAATCATCAGTATTTATGAGTTTATAGTATTGTTAAGACTTGATGTGATAACTTATTTTCTTTACCCTAAATTCTACCACTTACTAAGTATGACAAGCAACTCCCTTAAAAATTCTAAACTTGTGTAAAATGAAGAAATAATGTTATCACCTTCATTTTGTATTGAATCTGGCACATAATATTTTGTCTCTGCATAGTTAGAAATACATCAGTATAAATAGGACAAGATAGAATGTATGAATCATCTCCCTGACTAAAGACACTTCAAATAGGTCCAAAAAAACCCAAAATTTTCTTAAGTATGTAGAGGATAGCTGTTTGAATAAGCTATAGCACACCAAAGTTTCCACTAAACACAAGGAGAAAAGCTAGGTAAAATACACTAAAGAACTGTTTGAAGTCATCCAGAACTAGTTAGGTAACAACAGCAAGTGACCAAGGTCCTGGAGATACAGAAACCATAAAGAGAAGAGCCCAACTTTCTGTCATATTTTATCCCGTATGGAATTTGCCAAATCTTAGTGCTGGGTAAGCAGCTAAAACACCAGGCAGAGGAGAGCTCATTGCCAAGAACCAGAGAAGCGAGAGGAGCTTTGGACATCTGACAGTGTTGGAGAACAGAAGTCCCGAGACAGGCAGGACTTGTGAGGCCCACATCCAAAAGAGAAGAGAGTTGCTGAGAAGTGAGACAAATCCTCTCTCTCTCTCTTTTTTTTTTCTCATAGTATTTATTGAATTCTAAAGGCACTTGGAGAAAAAGACTACAAAACTGAAAGAATGCATACAAATCAACACAGTCATCTTAAGTGTCTTGATGAAGAGGAGACAAAAATGAGAGTTCTTGACCAGTAAAGAAGAAGGGCCATTAGCAGTCACTTGCAGGTGGTCAGCTGAGATCTCTGAGAGCTAAACTAAGGAGCTACTGTGACCAGAGACACATAAATCTTCCCCAAGGTGGCACCCCATCCTCAAATTAGCTTACTCCCTCATTAAATAAAGGGACCCACTCCCTCACAGGCTGCCAAAGACAGGACAAGACCAATTCAATCTGAAAGAAGGGAGTACTATTTCATGGCTCTAAGTGTTTTATGTACAATATTCAGCATGCAGTAAAAAAATAACTATGATACCTCTTTAAAAGAAAATAACAAGAAAACCATCAATAACATCAAATCACAGATGATCCAGGTGTATTAGTTGTGAAACCAAACATAGACTTGTGATTAATATGTCCAAGTGCATAGATAACAACAGAAAGAATTTTATCAGAGAATAGTTATCTAATGGAAAAGAAAAAAATGGAAATTCCTGAACTAAAAAATTAATAATGGGAACTAATGACTCAACAAATAAAGTTACCCGCAGATTGGACAAGGCTGGAAGGTGATTAAAATAATGGATAAAAAAAATAAGTGAGTAAAAAAACCTCTGATGAAGGAGAAAAACATATATGGAAAGCATAGAAGAAAGTGTAAGGAGACATATGAGAGATAGTAAAGACAACTGAAACACGTGTAATGGGCATCACAGAAGGGAAGAGAAGATGGAGGGAAAAGCAATATTATCAGAGATAATTAATGTTTAAGATTCCTCCAACTTACAAAGATGTAAGCTAATCAAGCAAAATGTGTTATGAATCCAAAGAAAATTAAATATGAAGAAATTCAGATGTCAGCATATCATAGTAAAACTTGAAAGAGAAGACAAATGAAAAAGTCTTGGAAGCAGATGCGTAAAAGAACATTGAGAATGAAAACTGGCTTTCAAGCAGAAACAAAAGAAGTATACAGTGGAATGGCATCTTTAAAGAAAATAACTGACCACCCCACTAGAATAATATAGCAAGTGAAAATATGCTTTAGAAATAAAAGTGATGAAGATATTTACACTCAAACAAAAACTAAAGAAATTATTTTTAGCATATCCACACTTAAGTAAAAACACTAAAAGGGAATTCCTCAGACAGAAATGTGATCAAAGTTGGAGGCTGAGAAATGCATGAGGGAATGAAAGCTCTAGAAAAATGAATTATATGTGTAGATATTGATAGCACAAAACAATAATATTAATATATTGGGGTACATGAAATTTTATGTGGAGTTAAAATACACAACAAAATTACACAGTAAGAGGGAGGGGAATATATAGAGTAAATGTATTTTAAAGTCATTGTATTTTCAGGTAGGAGTAAAGAAATAATTTAGTACTGACTGTAATAAATCAAAGTTGCATATTGTAATCACTGAAGTCATTGTAAAGAATGTATAATTAATAAGCTAATTAAAAGAAAATGGATCAATAATGAAATAATTCATCCACAAGGAGAGAAGAACGAACATAAAATGGGTGGCACAAATAGAACAAAACAGTAAAAGCTAAATATAAATCCAAGTGTGTCAAACAATACATTTAGTATAAGTTGACATGATGTTGCAATTAAAATAGGGCAGTAGGACTGGATTTTAAAAAATAATCACATTTACTGATAAGGGCACTTTAAATAGAGTGACACAGAAAGTTGAAAAGTGAAAGATTGGGAAAAGATATAACAAGCCTAAAGAAACCTGGCATGTCAGTCATAGAGACAAAATAGACTCAATGACAAGAAATGTAATGAAAGAATTAGCAGAACTTCATAATCATATAAGGGTCAATGTGCTAAAAAATATAACATTGTTATATTTGTATGAACCTAACAGTTGGGATTCAAGATATATAAGAGAAATACTAACATAACAACATGAGAAATGACAAATCTAAAATCATAGTGGTAGGCTTCAACAGGCCTCTCCCAATAACTCTCAGTACAAGCAGGCAAACACAAATCAGAAAGTATATAGAAAATATAAACATTGCGATAAACATAAGTGCCTAGTTACATAAATAAACCACTGCCTCTGACAATTACATTTTCAAGTGCATATAGAACATGTATTATTCAATCATGAAAAATTTTTCATCTGCGCTTGAAATGTTGATATATATTCAATTGTTATTTGGAAACTAAGAAATACAGCTAAAAATCCATAAGCCAATAAAGGAATATTAATGGAAGTTGCAAAATACTTTAAACTAATTATAATAGAAATATCACATGTGAAAGTTTGTGATAAATCTGTGCTTAAAAAACTTTATATCATAAAATTCATATATTAAAAAAATTTATAGTTATCCATTATATTTAAATATTCATTATATAATGTTAAAAATAAGTGCAAATTAAATTGAAGAAAAGTAAGAGAAACAAATACATATAAGAGCAAAATTATAAAATAGAAAATAAATGTATAATTTAAAATATCAACGTTTTTTCCCAGAGGTAATTATAGTTTTATTTATTTAATGTTTTGCTTTATTTTCTTTACATATTCTAATAAAATTTTCAGCCTCCTCTTACAATTCTATAAAAGAATGTTGAAAATTTAATATAATTGTCTCTATTGTTAATTACTTCCTTTTTATTCCTCACTTATATTTAAGTTAAGGTTTTTAATGATAGCTTATGAGGAGATCATATTCCGTCTGATTTTAACTCAGGGTAGTCCAAGGAGTTTTCAAACATTCCCTGTAAATAGTCTGTGTTTCTGTTTAGGATAGTAGACCCTGCACTAGAAACACCGGAAGACCACTCCTTGGTCTCCTTTCAAACTGACCTCTGGTTCTCCAATGACCCCACCTTTCTGATTTACCACCATGCTCCTTGACTGACAATAATCGATCATAATCAACCACGGTACCATTTCCTGTTGATTCCTAAACTCTTTTTCCTCCAGCAACCCAAGTATCCACTTCCAGATTTTCCAAATTGATACATGTGATGGAACTAGTTTGTCACTTTTAGTGGCAGTGTACTATGTCATATATTTATTATCCTTTTCTGACAAATCTGCTTTGAGACAGCAGGATTTTCTAAGGTATTTCTAAGACTTAACCTTCAGGAGTGATTAAATTTCATTTTTTCTTTCTCTGAATTCTGTGTAATTTTATTGTTTATAAATAAACTTTCTGGATAAATGACCATGATTCTCCCTTTTTCTATATAATGAATCATTCCAAATTTAATGATACAACGATCACCTTATTTACTTATGATTCCGTTTATCAGCTGGCCCTTACTTCCGGTATGCCATTATTTCCAATATAGGCTAGTGTGTGATCATTTGGTGGCTCAGTTGGAGCAAGATAGTCTAGGATGGTCTCCTTCACACATCTGACATTTGGCAGGGCCATTGTTCTAGTGGGTCTCAGTTACAGCAGCTTGCTTCTGCCACACACATCTCTGACCCTCTCCTGGGCTAACCTTCCACATATGGTGGCCTTACGTTTCTAAGAAGTAAGGTAGGGAAAAACCCAATGTCAGGCAATTTCCAAACTTTTGCTTGCTTTACATTTACTAATGTTCTTTGGCCAAAGCAAGTCCCAGGGCTAAGATCAGGTTACAGGATTGGAAAAATTGACTCCATCTCTTGGTGCGAGAGCTGCAAAATATTGTAACCATGTTTTATCCCATACCCTAACTTCTCCTGCATTTCTAAAGGTGATAGAATGAAATTGTTATAATTCCCCTATTTTAAAATATAAATTAAGTTTGCTCACACTTTAATAACTTTTGTTCAAATCCTAAATTTATAATTTTTCCCTTTTGTCAAATAAATACACACACACACATACACGAGCCAACCTTCCAAAGGTCTAGAACCATGTTCCCTAACGAGTTTGCATTATTATTTATTTCTGCCCTTTTATTTACATTTGCTAAGTCAGACCTTGCTTTCTCTAGGCCAGCGTAGAGAGCTACAATGTAGACCCAATTTAAAACTTAATCCTATATGTGGGTTTTTATTACCATGTACTTTTTAGTCTGAGGGCTGGAAATCCTAGTAAAAGTAGCGCAGCAATCACTTGGGGCTGACGCCATTGCTGGCATCGCAGGGTCATTTGGTTTACCATGCCAGGTATAAACCACAGATGGGTAAACACAACTAAGAAGACTGTGTATGTTTTCCCAATTGGTTACACAAAGAGTTAAACAAAATACTTTTTGTGAAGGCAGGTGATTTTATAAAGATTACCAAATGCTAATTTATAAAATATTTATATAGAATACTATTTTAAAAATGAAGAAAAGTAAAATGTATAGAAAAGTCTATACGTTTTATATGTAGTTATCTCAGATTTTTTTATATCTAACATTTGTATCTGACTGAATCCTTTGACCTGATGGAAGGAGGTTTAGAACTCACACATATCCTGACCCTGAAGTCAAATACCATGCAGAATGGACAGCACAGGCTTCGAAGGCCCTAAGTATTTCCTTGGGGAGTACCCTTTTCTCCTTGCAGCTATGAAGATCACCTTTACATACCTAGAATTCTAGAAAAATTGAAGAGAGAGACTTAGTTGGTACTTCTAGTCATTTGAAGAGCAAATTAATTTTGCCATTCCTCTGACTCATTTCGCTATAGATGCAAAATAAAAAGAACATGCTTATGTAATAGGATTTAAAGCAAGAAAACATGGCAGAAACCAGCTTGCCTACATTTTTTAAATTTTAAAAGTGTACTGTCATTTTGCCTTTATAGAAAAAAGAATCTACTCTCTCCTGAAAGATGACAAGGTATCATTAGAAATTCAAGTACAAACCCTAGAATTCATCTGTAGTTTTACCCACTCAAGAGCTTGTCTTACAAGTCCATTTCCCATCTTTTATAAACTACTGTAGTTAAAGAAGCCATGTTACATGCCTTACATTGCAACTGTTTAATACTGGAATTTAGATAAACTGAGGACTTAAAATATGTTTAAAACAGTTATATCATAAATCCAAGTAAGTATAGCCATTTTTAGAGCACAGAATTTATTTTTTTTAAAGCTTTAAAAAAATATATTTTATTTATTTATTTTTTAGAGAGAGGGAAAGGGAGAGAAACATAAATGTGTTGTTACCTCTCACACATCCCCCACTGGGGACCTAGCCTGCAACCCAGGCATGTGCCCTAACTGGGAATAGAACTGGCAACCCTTTGGTTCACAGGCTGGCATTCAATCCACTGAACCATACTAGCCAGGGAAGAATTTCTAATTCTAATGTATCTACCAGTATAATGTACAGTAACTAGTAAAGTGTAATTTTTTTCACTTATACCACTATGTCAAATATACTTATTTAAAATGGAAATTAGATTCAGTGTATTTAGAACATAGTCTCTGCTGGCCAAGTAACTCAGTTGGTTAGTGCCCTGTTGTGTCAAGTTGCCAGTTCGACTCCCAGTCAGGACACACACAAGAAGCAACCCATTAAGGCGCAAACAGTTGTAACAACAAATCTCCCTTACTCTCTCTCTAGAATGAATAAAGGAACGAACCAACAAACATAATCTTTGTTGTTATGAGGTATATAGGGGCATCCCAAAATATGGTTTTGATTTATTTAATATTACCCTTAACAGGAAATTCATTAGTTTATAATAATATGTATTCTGACTGATTACGTTAAAGGAATGATGGCTATTACTAAATTTTGGATTCTCCTGGCAAACATTTCTTGGATAATTTTTTTATTTTACAGATGAGGAAAGGTAAGCTGTGAGGTGTTTATTAACATTTCAGAGCAAATTAGTTTGTGCTGTAAGAGTGACAACTTAACTCAGGACTGTCTCTACTTATTTTCACATATAGAAATTTTGGCTGTGCATTTAAATCTTTGACAAATTGCCAAACAATAGGTTAAAGCCTCTGAATGAGGAGTGGATTTATGGTTGCAATTTTGGCATTAAAAACAGGGCACAGAGGCCCCTAATAGTATCTTTAGATGAATGAGTTCTAGCCCTGACAGTGGCTTGAGAGAGGAATCCCAAACTCTGCTATATGTAAAACCGTGAACCAAGCAAAATTGGAAGAGAATAAATCAAAGATGCATGTGTTTTGGCTATAGTTCAAAATTTTATGCAAAGGTTTGCTGGTGTCTACTTGAGCTAAGGAGGACAGCAAATATAATACTAACAGATTTTTAGTATGGAAACGAAATTTACCTTCAAGATGAGAAAGGAAATACATTTGCCATTCACATTATTTGCACCTATAACTTTTTGCCCTTAAAATGCATCTGCCAAAATGATTCCTTTCAGTAGCCATACATGAAGCTTTCATGGAAAATGAACTCAATTTACCTTGATTACTTTTTTAAAATGCATATACATTGCTACAGTAAGTCTTTAGAAATTGGCTCCTTGTATACTTCATTTGATAGTGACATAATACCCTGAAGCAGCAGCTCTCAAGATGATGAATTGCATTATTTCACCTTGCTATCGGTCAGGCCGACTTCACAGCACCAGGAACAAGTGGGGACAGAGAATAAAATTGCAAGGGGTTTTATTGCTGATAAAAAGAAACAAGGGATAAATGTCCATTAGTCACACCCAAGTTATTATGTCATTCAGTTAATTTCTGAGGTTCTTTTTTCTTCCTCCTTTACATGGTGAGCACGGTATTTGCTCTCAGGAAGTTTGTAGTCTAGTGTGGACAAAGGAAATGTAAACTAATGATCTCATCAAAGATATGCTAATAAAAAACCAACCCCCCACTTCCAGGAGCTTAAAATGCAATCTGTTAAAAGTCTTGGCTACATACATTCTAGGTCAACTGTTCTCCATAGGAGATGACTCACTATTGAAATTTCTTATCAAAATGTGTTTCTCCTCTTACTTCAGCAGAGAAGAGAAAAATAGAGAGGAAGGCATTGAGGACTAACATCTTTGCATAGCTCACTTCCCTGACAGTTCATTGTCCTCAGCAGGTCATATGGCCAAACCTACCCTCACAGGGATCAATGCATTTCAAACATGGCTCAGAAGAAAAGGATTCATGATATAGGTGTTCACGAATAATGTCTGTTACACTAATTACAGGTAAAGTGCCAAAAGTAGTGAAAATGGAATTTTTAAAAATATTATAAAAATCTATTGTTTTAGAAGACGGTCTGAAGGATTATCCTGCAGAATGATTAAGCATTTGTCAAGTAGAAATGGCTATCCAGGTGGGAGGAAGGATGACTGAGATGGCACAGCCTGAAAGGAGAAGAGGAGGCAGGGATTAATGCTACGAGAATTGACTGGGGAATTTTTTAACTCTGTGCTAAGAAACTTGGAATTTTCCTTATAAGAAAGGGGAGCTCTCCAGGGTTTTAAGTGGAAGAGTGGGGTGATATTATTTGTCTTTAAAAAAAATCACTCGTTGAAGAGGAGAGAATGGGTTTGAGAAGAATGAGACCACAGGGTACTGCGGTCCAGGCAGGGGGTGGTGTGACTGATGCCCATCATCAAAACACTGGCACCAGACATGGGTTTAAGAGGCACTAGGAAGTAGGAACCAATATGGTCTTTGATGGGCTTCTCTCTGTTGACACTGTACTGTGAATAAAAACATGAAGACACAAGATATCTACCTGTAGGTAGGTTATAACCTAGCAGGAAATCAGACATGTAAAGAAACTACAGCTGTTACAGGTTAAGTGTGTAGATAGGCAACACTCAGGAGAATGCCACAGAGAACATCACAACCTTAAATTCTGGAATCATGCCAACTTTGAGTTTTTAACTGATATAGCCCAGTTAAAATTGTTTCTTGGCTGTTTTTCTCTTTTATTTCTCTATATTACATTGAACTATTTTAAACATGTCTAACAAAGAATATGTTCTTACCTGCAATGACCTGCGTGACAATTCATTCTGAAGTGCCCATTCCCACAAACTTATTTTGAATGTTACTGTCTCCCAGAATTACCACAGTTCTGACATAATGAATTTAATGTATCTTAATCTCCAACCATATCCTTGGGTGATGAGATTTGAAATCTGGAGACTTGGTGGTGGAGGGTCAGTTGGAACATAGTTAAAATAGAAACATTCTTAAAGTTTTTAGTCTTTTATTCTGAAAGACCAGCTTAATTTGCACTGCATATTATTAGTGTTCTTATCAGACACAGAGACAAACATGATACAAAGGGAATTACAATATTATTCCTGATCTTCATTCCTTCTATTTCTTTTTTCTTTTTTTTTTGCAGTCATCTTTGATAGCTTCTTTTGTGCCCACTGCAAATAACTTTGTAGTTTTTTCGTACAGTAGTATCTGATGAAATTCTGAAATTTCTATGCTGTTTTCTTCTTTGCTGTTTCCAACTTGTGCTAATTAGGTAGGAGCATTAGAAACTTCAGTAATTAGCTCTAGAAAATATATGACCCCTCCTTTTTCAGGAAAAAAAAAACCTTTATTATTTAGTACTAGTTAAAATAAATAAGCTATTATTTATGGCATAGAATTTATTCATGCAAGGATATTTATAGAAATGCTATTTAGTGTAATGGGAATTAACCTAATTATTTCCTGCTTTTTTATGTCATTTACTTATATAGTCCTGACAGTTTTTATATGACAACTTTAAATTTTAAGCCCTCAGAGAACAAGAATTCCAACTACATAACTTTATATAGCATTTAGCACAGCCTCATTCATTGGCAAATGCTTCTTTAATCAGTTTCACTGATAAAACTGAAATTATTTGAAATTTTGAGCAATAAGGTTAGTTCATCACTAAAAAGAGATTGCTGTTGAAAACCATTTTATTTATTTATTAGATACCTATATTCACTGATAAATGCTAATAGCCCTAAAATATTCATATAAATGGATGCCAAAGTTGAGCCTGAGGCTCTCAGAAATCACCAAAACAAATTGACTAAACTTATTTTCATCCTAAGCTTTTTAAGCAAACATGGTTTAAAATAAATATATGATTAATCCTATGTAGTTCTTTTAAAGCAATCATTTCATTTGTCCATAGAATCAATCTCTCTATATATTTGGAAGTTGAAAAGACTTGTGCTACTCATACAGTTATGAACCAGAAAGTCTGATTTAAGAGAGACCATAGAAACCATTTCAATGATAAAGACGGAAAATTAAGGGTACAAGAGGTCAAATGTCTCTGTCCAAATACTTTGACAAGGACAGGCATGATTTAGTGGCAAGACCACTGGCTTGGAAATTAGAAAACTCTAGTTTTATTTCTAGCTGTACCAACTATTTTTACACTTCAGTTTTCTAATCTCTGGGACATGAAATGAATTATATAATCTTTAAGTCCCCTCACAATTTAAAAGTCTGAAATTTGAAGTTAAGGTCACATTAAAGTTAAAAAGTCAATGACTCCCTTCCTGAGGGCTTAGAGCAACAATGTCAATAGAGGGAAGTAGACAAATTAAACTGCAGCAACAGCTGGACAAGGCGAACCAAGAGTGACCAGCACTGGGGGCCAATAGGTGGCCCCCAAGAACAATGCATGTGTGAGAGAGATCAAGTCAAGACCTGACAGCACGGGCAGGCCAGCGCCTACAGAGCTGGATGGATGCGAAGCGCAGAGTCCGGAGAAACGAGAGAGCACTGAGCAGCCTGGCAGGGTCTTGGGCACAGAGAGACTCTGTACCTCCAGAAGTCTGAGTAACCAGAATGGCTATAGCTCAGCAACTAATATGGGGTTGATGTTAAGGCTAGGGCTCTGAGTCCAAGGTCAGGAATAATCTCAGAGGCTGAATAGCCCTAAAACTACAGAAGCTATGCCTTGTTAGAGACCATAAGGAGATAGGTTGGGAAACAAGGATGAGTCAGACATGTTTTCCCCTCCTGCAAATGTATAAAGTATATTATAGTATGTATTTGACATTTATATTTCAATATAATATAAATATACTCAATGTAATACAAATATCATATTTACTGTTTTAGTATTTATATTACATATGTCTATATATTTTAATGTTCCTTACTTTGACATCTCCTTAGAAAAGATCTGAGTCACTGAATAATAAACAGGATTAAAAAATGGATGACTCAGAGAGAAAACTAAATTTTTCTGAGTATAAAGGGGATTTCGGGTAGGGTTGATAAAGTTCTGTGAAGAGTGAAAGTTCTGATTACTCACAGTTATGAGGATTTGAAAAATGAAACAAAAGGAACTGGTATTCCCAGAAGAGACTTTTGAAGAGGAATTTTCTGAGAAGGACTTTATGCAATTTATAAGATCCAACCCAACTAAAAAGATTTATAAAATATTCATTTCTTAGTAATGCAATATGGGTGCTTATGGTACAGGCAAAGATAAATGCGGTCCTTGTGTGTTCAGTCCCACCTGGACTCTGAAAATATTCACCACCTGTAAGGCAGTGATTTTTAAGTGGTGTTTTAAAATAGTCTTTGGGAAAACTTATAAATTACAACTATCTCCCACAAGTACCACACATACTTATATACACATGCTGTGTACAGATACACCTCAGATACTGACAGAGGTACACTGGCACAACATAATGATCCTGGTATCCCTTTTATTTTGAAAAACATACTTTAAGAGCTACTTGCATTTTTGTCTCTGCTTCATAGTAATAAGCATGCTCATCATGGGTTTCTTTCTTTTTTTTTTTTTTTACTCATTGTAAAAAGGATTTTTATTTCTCAAGCTGTCGTTTGCTGTCCTTCGTTCCAGGTAATGGAATGGAGTTCATTTCTGGTTCCAGGTGAAAGAATGCTGATAGTTAAACCTCTCAGGTATGGAAAGGAGGACAGGTTCCATCCTTGCCCTTCCTGCATGGACTTAAATCTGCATGCACCTGGGAATTCTCTGGCTCTTGCCCACAACTATGTTTCCAGCTGGGAGAGATACAGCTCCCCTTAGCATGAAGCAAATACTTTCCATTTCCCAAAAGGTATTATCTGTTCTGCTACAGATAAGCCAGGATGTAAACCTGACCCATTGGCAGCCTATGAGGAGAAATTTATCTGGAAACTTCCCTTGAGGAGACACAACACTGCTGAAAACAGCAGCTGAAATCAACACCTGGAGAGCAAAGGGGAAAACTGGTTAAGCCGGTTTAAACGATGAAATGTTTTCATTGGGTAGAAATATCATCCTCTTCAGCCAGTGCTCTTTGCTCTTCCTCCTGCATCTTCATCACTGAAGAATGAGTGCTAGTCTGGGGATTTTCTATCAGGATTCTACTTCTATTTAGAACCCTCTCCCCTGAATTTAGGTACGACTTCATTCTTTGCTTTCTCCCATCCACACACTCCTAATTCGTGCTTTTCCAATGTACAATCTTCTTCCATTCTGGCAGTTCATACCATTTCCTCCAAAAGTTCTTCCTTGCCGTGAACCCCCCTACCACTCCCAATAAATTATAATTTTCCTCCCTTCTGTTGACAAATTTTCCTTAAAAATTCTGTCAAATGAAGGGCATCCTCTGTTATTTCCTTCATATCTTGGTAAAAAATGGGGAGCATTTTCCACTTGTCCAATGCTGTTTTTAGATTTTAGTATGACCGGTATTACCCGCCAGCCCTTTCCCTTTGAAATATGTCCTCATCTCTACCACTTCTGTATATCACCCTCGCCCAGCTGAGTGGCTGCAGTGTGCAAAATGTGATTGATATATTGCATATTTACTTAGAAAAATATAAGACAGAAGTATAGATCAAGTATTATGGAATGTCAGAGGAGGGAGACACTTCTTCTTGTTAGGATAATAAAAGATAGCTCCTGGGAGGAAGAGACAGGGAGATGAAAGTTGGGCTTGTATACTAGAAGGGAAGACAGGAATGCAAACAACCAGAGAACTGAGGTCTGAAGGCTTACTGTGTTTGCTCCAGGACAAACAGGCAGTCCAGTTTGACACCAGCAGACACCGAAGTTTTGAGAGATGTATGTGGAAGTGATCGCGAATGTATGTGGGTTGCTTCAGACACAGGTGAAAGGAAGAGGACAGCCGACGACGGAATGTCTAGTTCAGCGGGTGAGAGAAAGGAAAGGGGACCAAAAGGTCGTGATCTAAGAGTCCGAGGACAATTAGAAATCAAAACAGCACGGAGGATGAGTTTTATCAAGAAACCTGCTAGTCAGAGAATCAAAAACTGAATTCAAGAGGATTAAGGTCTGGAAAAAGTTGTTGGTTTTATCCTTAAGACGTCATTAACTAATTCCTCTGTCATGTCACATGAGTATCGTTGTGTGTGTGTGTATGTTAAACATTAAAGGCTGAAAGTTTTGATGAAAGAAAAGGTTTATTGAACCACATGCTGGTCAAAAAAAAAAAAAAAAGGACTAGGTCCTGGGACATACAGTCTAAACCGCCAGCAGGGGGCGAGGTGGAGAAGAGGAACATGTCTGCCATTCTGGAGCTGAGGGGGGGCTTTTATACGCAGGTTTGGGGAAAAAAGATGTACATTGTTTTGAAAGAATTTACATTGGCTGTAGACAAGAGGGGTTGGAAAAGGTGAAGCAAGGGCAGCTCTAGGATAGGTGCATAGTCCGTAACGATGCGGTATTTACTATTTCTGGTTTGGGGGTGGGCAATATTCTGGAAAGTTCATGCATAAGCAGATGTGGTATGTCTGGTGGTTGGCTCTTTATCTAGATAGCCCCGTGAAAGCTGATTCCAAATGTCAACGTTCATTCGGGAATGTAGGTAGCCTTTTTTTAGTTTTTTTGGCCTACAGCTATTAATTGAGCATTGCAGTTGTCTCTTTCTCCCACCCTCTGGCCTTTTGTAATTTCATTTAGGACACTGCAGAATTTTTCTGTCATGTGGAACATTTAAGATCTAGTTTGCCAGCAGTTTTGAAGTCTGTAATACAGTATCATTAGCTAAAAAGACAGTGGTAATTACATTGCATTATATAAATGAACCAAATCAACACATTGCCTAGTTTATACATAGGCAGTATGTCAATAATATCTCAATAAAAGTAATAAAAATAAAATAATTCATAAAATAAAAAGGTCATTAGTTAATTTCAAAAATAAACTGTATTTTTTTGAAATTAGATCATGGAAAAAGGAGACCGAATCAAAATTTACCAGTTCAAAGAAAGGATATGTAAGAGTCGGAATGTACAAAAAAAATAAGACTAGTTTATAAATTTTGTAATCTTTTCTCCAGGCCTACCTTTCTAACATGAAAGGGCTCTTGCTCGGCCTTTAAACTCCTAAGTTCTCCTTGCTCTTTAAAACCTGCATAAAGGGACACAGAGAAATTATAAGAATTTTTTTTTTAAAGGCTAAAATAACATGTTACATAAAATCCTGAGCCAGAGTGAGAGCTGAAAGAAACAAAAGTCTACCCAAGCAGGTTCCTGACAGGTTTTTTTTTATATGAGAACTTGGACTTGTATGTGAGTGATTTGGAGAAAGCTGCAATTTGTAAGGCATTAGGAGAGAAATATGGGAAAAGAGACCTTTCAGGAAGGACTGATATGTCTTATGAAAATGCTCCTTCTTTATAACTTCCCCAAAACTTCAATGAATGTTTTAATTAGCCATTACTTTGTATGCTAGATTAATTATTCTATAATGCCCCCCCCCCCAATTCTAATAGTGGAGAATGGGGTGGCACTGTTATATAGTTTCCACATGGATGTGTGTGCTGCATTCAGGTACACAGTTCTGTATGGATTTAAGTGTGTATGTACGACTTAGTCAAGGATGGAAAACGCAAGAAGAAAGGATAATTGATAAAGTAGGCAGGGGTCATGAAATCAAGGAGATAAGAGGCCAAGGTCAGAGGAAGGGAGCCTCATCCTCTGTGATGAGAAGGAAGCTGGAAAGAAATTCTGAGTGAGAGAACAAAGAAGCTGAAGATTTTCATGTAAGGAAATGGATGAAATGCCATCACCTGTATAGAATGAGGGGCTTGAAAGTTTCAGTGTGTGGGAGAGACTTGGAATAGCCATTAAGAATAATGTTGATAGGTAATAATAATCTGTTTAGAAACATTACCAAGCAGCACACGAGACCTGGTGAGAGAAGTATAAGATTCATTTCTAGTGAGTCTGATCAGATTGTCTTATGAAACTCTCTCATATCATCATGCAGAAGTAGAAGCAGAAGAATTTATAGTGTAAACTTTACAGTGAACTGTAAGCAAACACTGATGGTAGTTGGCGATCTGCCATTGATTACTGATAAGTGCATGGTTCTAAGTTTCCTTAACTTTACGTACAAACTCCCACGTTTTATCTCTATGGGGATCTGAAACTGAGGATAGTGACAGGACAAGGGCAGTGAGGAAATCAAGGTTGTGGGGTCAGAAAAGGGAAGGGGGAGTTGATAACCGATCTTGGAATTTCAGGCCTATAGCTAGATCTGCAGATGTATTAAGAAGGAAGAAAAAAGACAGGACAAAAAATGGTCCATATGTAAACAGATTAAGGTAAGCACAGCTTTGTTGCAGACAGAGG
>PVJD01010326.1:0-54682 GCA_004026545.1 Mormoops blainvillei
TTGTTTTTTTTTTACTTAACAGCCATGGTTCTCTTACTGTGTATGAGGACTTTTCCAGGATAGTGGCATTGTGAAGAAGCTACGGTCTGACCGAGTCAGACCTCTCCCTGAGCCCAAGCCCATTTCCCACGTGACTTCGCCGAGCCTCCTTACGTTGGATGGGGAAGACCTCCCCACCCCTTGACCCTGGATTTGGCCACGTGACTTTTTTTTGTCCAGATAGATGTTAGCAGATTCATGAAATAAGCAGAGAAAAAGCTCTTGCTTTCTTTTACATCTGTCAGTGTCTGGGGGTGACCTGCCTGGGTTTGTTTTCTGGCTCCAGGAGGACAAGAGACCCCTTGTTGCCGAGTCACTACGTGCTGATCTTAGCCCTGAGCAGGTGCCCCCAGCTGACCACAGGCACACGGGGAAGCCCTGTCCAAACCAGTCAAGCCCTGGCTGGATCCATCTACCCCCAGCCGGTGGACCGACGCACACGTGTCAAATAAATGCTGATGACTGCATCCTGATGAGATTTTGTGGTTGTTTGTTACACAAAAGTTTAGCGGCATTAGCTAACTGATGTAAAGATAAATCATAGCATCCGGCAGTGCTAAAATTCCACAGTTCGTGCCTGATAATTTAATGTGCACAAGTCTCTGGGACTATTTCCGTGTTAAAAGAATCTGCTTGTTGGCTTACAGGAGCGGATCGTTAATGATAAATCTTCACCTATGGAAGAAATTCATTGAATTTACTGTTGTGGGTGGGTGGGGGGGTGAGATCCCCAATGTCTCAGATCTCTCTCAGGCTTGAACATCTATTTTGCAGAACTAACTCTGTCATCCTGGTGTTTCTGCTTTAATAACTGTGGGTTACCCCCTCCGCCCCCACACACACACGCATACTGTGAATTGGCCCTGTATTTTTCAGATGTCACTTTTTATTTAACTTTTTCCCCTTCAAACAGGGAAAGCCATTTCCAGGCAGGGACAAGGAAGCTCGACATTCACATCCTGATCCATTTCTCTGGGAAGAGTTCGCAAGCACATGTTCTCCGCACGTGTCCGCAGGGACGCGTCAGGAGCAATATACTATAATAATTGTCACACGATGGATATTGGAAATGAACATTTCCTTCGAGCTCATGACGCGTCATCTCTGTGTCAGTGGTGCTCACTCACCCGTCCCCCGCTGTGCTGACTCCTGGGGACACTGCTCATTGGTTGACCCCACATCTTCCCCAGGCCCCTGCCCCCTCAATATATTCAACTAGAAAGGATTACAATGGTAAAATTTCACTTTTACAGTTCCCCTGGGAGTTAAGGATGGTGTTATGGGTTGAATTGCGTCCCCCCCACCCCCCGCAATAAAAAGGATACAGTGAAGCCCTAATCCCCAGTATTTTAGGATAGGACCATATTTAAAATAGGATTCTTAAATGTGTAATCAGTTAGAGTAAGACGAGGTTAAACTGGATCAGGGTGGGCCCTAAGCCAATATGACCCAT
The DNA here is from genome assembly GCA_004026545.1 of Mormoops blainvillei. Classification (NCBI taxonomy): domain Eukaryota; kingdom Metazoa; phylum Chordata; class Mammalia; order Chiroptera; family Mormoopidae; genus Mormoops; species Mormoops blainvillei. The sequence continues at coordinate 1,493 of PVJD01010326.1, forward strand.
GTCATTATCAGGAGAGAGAGGTGGGTGCGGGCATACAGATGGACAGACAGGACAGCGAGGACACCGAGAAGAGGTAGACACACGAAGACGTTAGCAGAGAGGGGAATGGTGCTGTCACTAGTCAGGGGATGCCTGAGGCTGCCAGCAGCTGGAAGAAGCAAGATAGGACCCTCCCCCAGAGGCTCTGGAAGAAGTGAAGCCCTGCTCTTCCTGCGATTCGGAGCTCTGGCCTCCGGAACTCTGAGACAATCCATTTCTGTCACTTTAAGCCACCCAGGTGGTAATGCTTTGTTCCAGCGGCTGTAAAAACCCACGCAGAGGGCCACATGCATATTCAGAGCAATGGAAGGGTTCTGAGTCTGCTGGGGACTTCTGAGAAAGGTTTTGGCTTTCTGATAGGAGGGACAGACGTGGCTGCTCCCTGTCACCTGCCCTCCTCTCCACTTCTGATGCAGATGTGGTCATTGGTTCTAACAGAGCAATGTTATAACCAGGCAGCAGCCACCGATACACTGGAAGGGCAAGAGTTGGAAAGATACAAAGAGCCTGAGTTTCAAATGGTTATTGTTATTCTTACCCTAGACACGCGCCACCTACATCTACAACTGAAATTTGGGAAGGATAATTTCCTAATTGTTTAATTAATTACTTGACTTCCTGTTATTGGCAGCCCAAGATCTTCTTTCTTGATACAGTAGAATTTAGTTTACTGCTTCCTTTTAGTACGTGCCAGACAGATATTAATATTCCCTTAGTAGTTTACTAACACAGGACACTTTTAAAATTGTTTAGAGAAAAAAAGTAATTAATTTATTCATTCAACAAATATTCGTTGAGTACCTACTATGTGCCAGTGACAGTTCTGAGTGCCTGGGGTATATCGGTACATGACACTGATCAAGACCCAAGCCCCTGCAGGGCAAAGGTTACCCCTGTGCCCTTCCCTCTGTGTATGTCATTGGTCCTTCACTGGGGTGTGTCTGTCACATGAGCACCGTCCCTCAGGTGTGTCTTCAAGGGAAGCAGAGCTGTGAAGAACTGCTCAGATGTTTCTCTTCCCAGGGCCTGGACCAACGACGCCATCGCGTTTCTCTGACAGAGCTGGTGAGGGACCACCAATCACAACGCAGTAAATGTCAGACGAGAAGTAAAAGGTGCGGGAGCTTCGTGTCTTCAGCCACTGAGGTGGCTGTGCTGGTGTCAGCCTGACTGCAGGGCGATACGGAACCCTTGGACCTGGTGTCCCTTCTCCGCCCCCTTCTGCTTCCGGGCAGCGAAAGGTCACGGACTGTTACTGCCGTGAAAGGCTCAGAAAACACCAAGGTCTGTCCGTATGGCTTTGGCATCGTGACAGATTCTCTGGATCTTTGCGAAAGACGTTGGACGTCCTTCTCAATCTTGCCTTCACTCTCTTTCTTGGGTGACAGTGTCTCCACATCCCAATCCCACTCTATATATTTTCCTCCTTTTTCACAGACTGCTGTGGGTCTTTAAATATTTTTAGGGTAACAGGGAGGTGTTCAAAGTTTAGATGTGTGTTAGGCAGACAGCTGTCTTTACTGGAGGCTTTTTGATCTTGAAAAAATTGTACATTTAACTTTAGGGAGAAGACAATGTTTTAAGTTGGGCCCTTTCCTGAGAGAGGGGGGAAAAATCTAGTCTTTTAATATTATAAATGTCTTCTCAGTTGAGACTTGTTAGCGTCATTTTAAAAGAAGTAAGATTCAAGTTACAGTAAAAGAAAAATGTTCAAAATCGGGAAAAAAGAGTAGAATCTAGCAACGGCTTCATACAAAGGGCTGTTTTTAATGTTGCCGTGGTGACGGATTAAGAAGGGGAAACTTGAACCAGACTTTTGACCTGTCCTGGGGTCAGGGGTTGCCTCAGTCTGTGTTGGGACTCCTTTGACAACTTCCTGTATAATTTGACTATTATTTGCGCGTCTGGGCACTGTCTGACCTCAGAGTCTGGAAAAATGAGAAAGGCGGCCTGCATTTCGGTGCCATATGGGCCGCAGCGAGGGCAGGCACGTTTAATCAGATTTGGGTGGGAAGCACTGTTTGATCCCAGGTTAGAGGAAGAAGCCGGCCTGGGATTTCCAACAGACGGCGGGGAGGAAAGACCAGATGACAGGCATGGCTGTGATTTAGGGCCCGTGTCCCCACCAGACACCGGTGAGGCTGTAACTAAATTTCGGATTTGGAGGCAGATCAATTACAAAAGCAAGCAAGCAAGGTGCTTTCCGATTGCAGGTGGACTTCTGCGCCGAAGGTCCAGGCAGGCTGAACCTCCCACAGACAAATCGTCGCACTCCTCAGGCAGGGGTGCAGGAAGGTGGGGATTCGGGACGGGGTAAAGGGTTTTCGTGTAAACCGTGGGTCTAATAGAAGACTGCGTTCATATGAAGCAATAATGACACTCCAGTTTTGTGATTCTCCATGGCAGGTTTTCAGTGCAAAAGACATTTATATCTGTATCTATATCTATATGGTGAGAGATATTTTAAAAGTTTGGCTTACTAAAAATAATAAATATATTTCTCATTTTGGGGGAGGTAATAAAAAACACATATAACGGTTCCTCTGAGCTCCCTAACAGCGCGCAGCCATGTGCACGCCCCCTCCAATGCCAGCAAACAGACCCTGGATGGCCTGACCCACAGAGCCTTTGCACAGTAAACAGACACACTCACAGATCTGAGGGACCATGGGTTTTAGTAGGGAAAGTCCTGAGACCAATGGTTTAACTTGTTACCAAGCGTCAAGTGCCATCATCTTATGCGACCCTTGTCCTGGCCTCCTGAGAAGCGTGGGGAAGGAGGAAGGGCATCAGGGGTGGGCATCCGAAGACCCCTGTTCCTCATCAGCGAGGGAGCTTGGGCCAAGCTACAGGGTTGGAGCCCAGAACCTGGGCACCAGGTCCGTAAACAGAGCACTGGGCAAAGCGAGCAACATGCCTGATGTAAGGGGGTACGGCCTGGGAGGAGATAAGGGGGGCGGGCTGGAATGAGCTTCAGGCGTGGCTGAGAGGCGGGGGCCTCTTGGAGAGGAGATAGTCAGGCCTGGGCTTGGCCTGGAAGGTTGGGGAGACTCGAAGAAGAGAAGAGAAAGGAAAGGTGCAGGTCAAAAGAAATACTGAGTTCAGAGTGAGGTCAGACTTTTCAAATATCACTGCGCACAACTCTTTCCATTTTATTGACAAGGGAACTGAGTGAGAGGCAAGTTCAATAACCTGACCTGCCTAGTCGAGTAGAGGAGGACTGGAATTCAATCCCAAGTGAAGTGACACCCCAAGGGACAGGCCCCAAGGTCACCCTAAAAACAAGGACCCCAGGTCTTGTGCTTTTCTTGACTCAGCTGATACTTTCTGGTTCCAGTTCAGCAAGATAAGTAACCTAATTTCTAACATCTTTTAAGATCCGCAGGTTTTAGACGCGTAAGCTGTTTTTCAGTTTTAGTGAGCGTGCAGAAAGATGAAAGGTCAGAATCAGGGAAGGCCTGGCCTTGAACGGTCTCTGACAAAGGCTAGGATCTTAACCAAAAAAATCTCTTCTCTTCTCCTAGGATCAAACATTGCAAAACACTTTGGTTAATACCTTCGGGGCTTTTTCATGTAAAATACATCATCTGGCTACTGATTTTTTTTTCTTCGTGGCGGGGAAGAGTTGTGAAGAGACCCATCCTCACACACGTGGACACCCATTATTGAACGTCTACTGCGTACTGGACGTTGTTCAATTGCTCATAACTGCATGTGGTCTCCCAGCCCAGGCTGAAGATGATGCTAGTCTCTGGGTTTTAGAAAAGGAGAAACCGCCCCTCCGGGGAGGTTCCGCCAGGCCCCTGCCACCTGCCATGCCCCCACAGGCCGCCTGCTGCGTGTCCCGCCCACCACGCCGCGGGCCCTGCGTGGCCAGCTGCTGGAACGAGGCTGGAAGAGGTGGTCTTACTTTCTGCATGAGGCTTGCCTGTGCTCTGCATTTCTTATTTTTTGCTGGATTTTTTTTTTCAACTTAAATATGCCGCTGTCCTGAAAGAGAATTAAAAGGAGGCAGTCCATTAAAAGCGAGCTGGTCATGAGATCCGGGTGGGAGGCCAGGCCATGGTCTTCCGTGGGGCCAAACCACTTACAGTCTCTCCTCTTGGACCTCAGCTCCTTCATCCAAGAGGGACGCAAAGTGTGTGGGGGATTAGAGCAACTCTAGGGACCCAAGCCCCAAACTCCGCGTGCCGGGTCACGTTGTCTTCGGTGCTGGTGCTGCCTCTGGCTTGGTTCTCAGAGTCCCTTGTCCCTTGGGCCGTGTGTCCCATTTTAAGGCTGTGGGGAATGTCAGGCCCTCATTAAGTATCAGGAGCCTCCATCTGCCTCTGTCTTTCCTCTGAGATGACGGCCAGACAGCCGAGGTCAAGGCCACATGTGCCCTGCCGATCCTAGAGCAGGGGGAGGGAGGGAGGTCGGTCGTGAACTGCCTGTCTACACAGAGCCAGACACAAAAGGGTCGCTATTCAGAAGGTTTTTCTGCGGTCTGCAAGATCCCAGGCTTGCCTGCTCACCCCGAGCCCTCCCGAAGCCAAGGTGCTCCTGCTACATTTTTCCGTGAACTTCACCCTGCAGCCTTGTTCAGCCAGAAGGGAGGACTTGTTCTGGCGTCAGGAAATGCAGATAAACTGGACCACTTTCCCCTCACTGACGACTGCAGGGGATGGAGACCAGGGACAGCCACCTCAGCTCTTAACACTCCCCGCTCCCGGATGTGTGATGCTGTGTTTGAATGATTGGAGCCAAATGCTGATTGATCCAAACACAGATGCCTGTGTCTGACTCCAGAGGGAATGATTCCTCCGAAGGAGAATGTCCGTGAAGTCCTGGGACAGACGAGAGGGCCTCCCACACATGCTCCTGGCTCACCACCTCCGAGCCGGCGGCCCTGGACACGTCCTGTCGCGCCTCTCTGCCTCCCAGGGCAATAAGAAAACCTACTGCTTTGGGCTGTGGTGAGGGCGAAAAGAAATAATACCTAAGAACGGGACCTGGCCAGTGGTAAGTGCCCAAAAATCACTGACACTCACCCCCCTTGCCAGCACCATCACGGGTCAGCATTTCACTGGCCTGAGCATACGTCCCACATTGTAAAGTCTGGATGCGGTCAAGCTCCTACTTGTCTCGCAGCTCAGGGCCAGGGCCCCAAGGGGTAAGACGGGTCCTAGTGTCCTGTTCAGAGAGGTGCTGCTGCAGCACGGGGCCGTCAGCTGAGGGACCGAGGGTTCCCGTGGCCCTGATCCCCAACCTGGCTCTTTTCCGAGGTGCCATTTCACTGTCAGAAACATAAAAAAGACAGAGAAGAAATCAGGAGACAGCACATAAGCAAGGCACAACTTGCTTTTTGTCACTTGAAAGTCCTCATTACAAGGCCGTTCCCTTGGCTCCGGGAGTTCTTGTGTCATTATCTTCTGTTAAAAGGATTCAAATGACATTATTTGCATGGAAACTCGCATACCAATGATGCCATCTATGCCACCGAGTTGCATTACAATGAAGGGGATGATGACTGTGTCACATGGACTTGACATTCTTTATGCTGTTAAATTGAAAGTCAAGGCTGGCAGTTCTTAACTGCTCAAGTCCCCTGAAAATACATCACTTCTGATATGGAATGAATATTTTAGGGTGCCAACCGCAGGCACATCAAATGGAGCTAACCTGTACTGTCACTCCAGGTAGGGCACAGATTTCTGAGCCACGGTGGACTTTGGGAGCCCGCCTTGAGTCTGCAAGGCAAGGTGGCTTGACGAACTGCACCCACTCTCTTCACAAACATCGCCGTGACTTGACGGTCTCTTTCAAGTCGTTTCAAAGCAGTTCCACTTGGGCTTGTCTGCAGAAAACTTTAGGGATGACTCGGTTCGGTACAAAAAAGTGGCTCATTTGGGAGGGGCTGAGGACCCAAGCTATCCTCCCATTGGATGAAATCGGCATTGGAAGCAGCCGGTTGCAGCAGGCTGCATGCTTCCTGGCTGGGTAGAGCCAAGTTCAGGTGGTCCAGGAAAAGGACATCTGGGAAGCATAAAATGGGACAGGAGAAGGGACATGGAAAGGGGTGGCAGCATGTCCCAGGCAGAGGATGAAGGAGACAACATGCACCTCTAAGAAACCAAACATACGGTTACAATGAGAGTGAACGACCAAGGGAGGTGCCTCACTGTCATGAGACGGGACTACAAGGCGGGGCAGCTGGGCCTGGGTTGACTGGATGTCCTGATGGGGCAAATGTTGGAGTGCATCACCCTAATTTCCATAGTCTGCCAGGGTGGCTCAGCACACGCAGGGTCGGAACACAAATCAGAGGGAAGGAAAAGAGGGCATTACCTGCTGGTAAACTTACACAGAACTTTACAGTCAGAAAATTAAGACAGAACTGGCAGTGATTAACAAGAGTAGTAACTATAGGAACACCGACAGGAAAGAGAGCCAGAACAGTGGTATCGGTACCGTCAATGTTCCGACGTGACACTCACATCTGCCGCTTGGCACTTTGCTTTCTGGCCTTTCCTTTCTGCCCTGGGCAACCACCCTTGACCTTACCTCTACGGTCTCACCTCCGCCTCCTGGGCATCTGTGAGCTGCATGTACTGACCCCGGAGTCTCAGGCCATGGATCGGTGGCCATCCCTCAGCCCGGGACAGTCTCTGCCTGCCCACGAGGACCCCAGGTTGACCCCAGCAGAGCCGCCCGAGAACCTTGCCTCCAACTGATTCTACAGGGGTGTTCCCTAGACTTTGCCCACCCTGACTGGGGAATTGGAGAATGCATCCCCATAAGGCTTAGCACGTACCTCAGAGATAGCAGCTAACCCCCATCCCCCAGTTCTGGGCTGTGGGTATCTGGCTACTCCCTAAGACCTAGAGCAATCTCAGTGGCTGAACTCCAGCTCATCTCCACTGTGCCTGGTACCAGGGCCCTTCCTCACGCTCGAGCCCAGAGCAGCCACGTAGGTGGTGCTACACCACCTGCCTGGCACTGAGATAGGTGCCATTTGAATTCTCACCTGGAACTGAGGCAACAAAGCAGGCCCAGCAAAGTGCCCCAGGTCACCCGTGAAGAAGACGCAGGGCCAGCGCGGGGAGGTCCGGCCCAGAGCCACGCTCTAAGCACCACACCTCACTGCCTCTCTTAGGAGACATTTAATAAATGTTGTTGTTGTTGTTGTTGTTTTAGTTGAATGAGGCATAAATGTCCTGTCTTTCAAAGGATGCGAAGAAGCAGCTGCAAAAACCATTGTCCCTTTGGGCAGGACGTATTTGCACGGTTCCCAGTGAATTTAGGAATTCTCATTTTCTTGCAAACCTACTCCCTAACCTTTTGCAAACAACACATTCAGTGACACAATGTCATACGAGGGTGTAGAAATGAAATATTATAATTGAAACTTCCTCTGTGGGGGGGTTACTGCCAAGGGCAAGTCCCCATGACGATCAAGACAAAGCATAAAAGTGAGGGGTTCATGACACAGCTCCCTTAGCTCTTTTTTTTTTTTTTTTTTATTGATACCACTGAAATCTAATTGAAACATCCTTCAAAGACAGCTACACCAACCACCCTCTTGGCTTTGATATGGCTTTTTAATCAGGAGACATCATTGCCGCACGATGAATATGGAAAACATTTAAAGTATTTTGTAGATGGAGAGCATTTCTTCTGACCTCAGTCGAAAGACCACATTAAACGGAATTGAAACAAATTCACGTTGAGTGCTCTGGGCCCCAAAGCGCTGAGGACATGTGGAACATGCTACAGGGTGGATCCATCTGGAGGAAAGGATTAAGCTCTGAGTTCACTGGAAAATGACAAGTCAGCTTTGCTTGGGGTGGTGGAGTGTGGTTTGTCAGAGCTCAAGAGATGCTAAGCCCCAGAGGTTGCCTCTGAGCCATCTTTAATAATTATTGTCTTTCGGAGGTGGTTCTTATCTTTGTTTCCTGTTTCCAATGATACGGACTGTGGGCCCCTGGTCCAGGGGATACATCTCCTTTAAAAAATACCCCTCTGTCATACTGGGGAGGCGGTCCACACAGTGTCTTCCTCCTGGTGACTCGCAATACACACAGGTTTCAAAGTCTCCGGAGAGTCGCTCAGGGAAGGCATCTCTGTCTGACTTTGAAAATTAAAAAAATAATAATAATAATTTGTGGGACCTTTGCAGTCTGCAGAGCATAATTTGGGTGAGCTGGCTGACTCCTAAAGGGAGGGAACAGAAGGGGTCAGGAGCGTCTGGAGTGACACACCTGGCTAGCCCTTGAACCTGTCTGCCCCCTGGGTGGTGCTGTCTCCAAACCCCATTTCCTCCGAGCTCATCCAATTACACAAGTGACTGGGAATAAATCAAATATAATTAGTTGAGGGTTTTTTTTTCAATAATAAGACATAGATGATCTGATCTTATTAAGACCGTAGTTGGGAGGCTTTAAGACATAGAGATAAATAAGTATGATACAAAGGGGAATGAAACCAATACCAGAGGAGCTGGCAATCTTGCCTTTTTGAATTCACAAGAGGGGGAAAGCCCCTCCAGGTTGAGGAGCTGAGGGAGGGGCAGGAAAGGACCTGAAGGAAGGTTTGGGGGGAGGGGTGGACCGTAAAGCACTGGAAGTGCAGATAGAATTTTTGTAAGCTTCTTAATAATTATAAATATAATGCTCTTCTCCAATAATAAAAAAAAGCACCTCAGTGTCATTGTAAAAAGACTGCGAGACTGCAAAAAGAGAGAAACTTGTAAAACTATTCTTTTATATTTCTTTCCACTCTTCATATAAAATGCAACTGTCTACGTAATACGGCTAATGTATCGTGTCTGTGTCTTTATGACCTGATTTTCTTTTCTTCACTTGTTATTTTTTTCTTTTTGGACCTAACATGGCCCTCAAAATCATGTATTTTTTTTTCCCAATCATTACCTAACATTTTTGAGTTGATGGATCTGGTCTAACTAACCATTATTTTTTCCTAATTGTATATGTTTAATATTTTGCACGAGTCTGCTACGAGCATCTTTGTGCACAGATTTCCTGTACGTCAAGTTTAACTGTTAATGTGGATGGAGAGTCGCAATGTCTTCGTGAGCTAATGAGGGTACAGAGAGACATTTCAAGTCTGCCATTGATTTTGCATATTGATATTCACAGCGTTTACCACCTCCACGGCCATCCTCCCTGACTTTCCACCCCTGTGCCACAGAGACCTTCATCCAAATCCAGACAGACTGAAAAGAGTCTCCTACTATCTCGGGGGAAGAGGGTCGGATTAAATGCAAAACCAAAGCTACAAAATGTGAACTTCTCAGTTGAGAAACCACCCTTCGGGTATGAGACTGGAAAGTTTGAAAAAAGGATAAAGATGGGAGAAAGTTTACTCCTTCCCTTGCCAAAATACAGAAGTCTTTTGAACTGAAGGGGAATCGAGGGCAAGGGGGGTACCTAGAGAGAGAGAGAGAGAGAGAGAGAGAGAGAGAGTGAGTACACTAGCTGGGGGACAGGTTTTGTCCCCTGCCTCCGGGGCCCCAGCCCTGGCTCTGAATAGAGAAGCCTGTGGATGTGCTGCCTTGAGTCAGGGGACCCCACGTGCTAGGAGGAATGGCATGGCCCGTCTCCCCTGGAGCTCTCATGAACAGCAGCCTCGTCTGGGTGATACCCCAGCCCATCAAGGGGTGATAACAATCATGGTGAGGATAAAAAGGCAGCGTTTCCTCTCCCCCTAAGTCCCCGGTGAGTCCGAGGGCATCACTGGAAAACAGTGGAATCTTGAAGAACACACAGCAATGGCGCAGAAGAGTGAAGATGGGCCCAAAACCTGACTGGACCCAGTGACTGCAAGCAGATGTCGTGGAGGGAATCCCGGGGGGAGGAGGCCGGAGGCTGAGGGCTCTCTGTGCATGCAGGCTGTGGCAAGAGACACGATGACAGGACCTGAGCACCCCGACAAAGTGCGACATCTAAGCAGAAATAAAAGCAGACACCTCCTGCCCACAGCTGCCCTGACCATAGAATAAGCCCCTGACAGTTTCCTGCTGACACCAAGGAGAAGGTGAAGCCGTTAACAGACAAGGCCCGTGTGCACAGACCATAGTCGCACACAGTTCTGATGGGGAGTTCAGGTGTGTTTGAATCCTCTCGTTTTCTGTGTGAGGAACCTGAGGTCAACACCCATGGGGCAAGTATGAGGGCGGACCGGAAATCAGACCATTGTGTAAGCCCTGCCCCCGCCGCCCCCCAGGTCTCACCGTGGGGAAACCCACACCAGTGGGTTGACTACAGTGCAGAGCCTTCTTAGTCACATCTTCAGGGACATATGATCACCAGCAAGAGTGAGGATGGGGAGTAAGAGAAACAATGACGGCTCACATGCACGTGCACACAAGGGGGTCAGTAGGCAGGGCTGAGGCTCTCAGCTTGTCCCAGTGGGTCACAAAGCCTGCAGTGAGCAAACCAGCCAGAGAGGGTCACTTGGAGGCTCCCGGAAGCAGCAGACCAGCGGACTCCTCAGGACAGGCGTTCTTGGCCTCTTCGGGTTTGTCTCTGCTCGATGTTAACCGATCACATGTCCGTCCTTAGCTCAGGGCTTTTCATCTTTGCATTTCCAGGTGGTGTAGCGGCATAAGTCACAATTTTGTCATGCATCGGACCTGGGTTTAATTTGTGTCATTGCTATTTTCTGGCAACTTGAAATCATCCAAGTCATTTCACCTGTGTTCCCTTAGCATCCTGATCTGTAAAAGCGTGGGTAACGGCAGCCCCTTCAAACTGGGCGTCGCGTGTGCCAGAGAGCTCCGTAGGTCAGCTCGTGATCAGGGGCCGCAACCGTTCACATGCAGCAGCTCCCCGACTCCCTGGGAACCGTCCCATGAAAGTGGGTGGCAATTTTACAGACCCGTGAGTCAAGGTTCCCGAAATGGAACCATTTGCAGGAGGCCAAGGGGTCACCGTCCTGGTTGTTAGGTGCTGATTCCCCTGCCCGGGGTGAAAGAGGCGATTCTTCGGCCCTCAGTCCGTGGGGATGGGTGCGCAGCAAGGGGCCCAAGCCTGGCCCGTCACCCCTCTGGATGTGGAGCTGAAGGAAAGCTCCTCACTCTTCTGGTTGCTGCCCCGCCATTGTCCACGGCCGTGTCCGGGCCCCACGGTGTGCCTGGGCTCAGAACTGTGAGGCGGCAGGCAGAGTGGAAACAAACGCAGCAAGGGGGAGGGGCTCCAGATCGCGCAGCCATTTCTTTCTGAGGCCAGCTCCACCTTGCCCCTTTCGGGGTTTGTTTTGCAGCTCACGACTTCCGTCTGTAGCTAGTGTCGGTGGGGTCTCTGTCACCGCCAACCATAAGAAGAGTATAGGTTTGTACACAGCTCCATCCAAATCCAAAGCAGGTCTGTGTTCTTTCTGCTTCAGGAGAAGGAAGAAATAAAGAAGGGAGACAAACAGAGAATGGTCATTTCTCCTTCATTCATTCATCCATTCATTCATCATCCAATCAGAGCTTTCCCGGGTCTCCAGAGAGATGACCTAGGTAAGCTTGAGATGCATGTAGGCTTGCATTTTCTGAAGAGCGCCCTTTCTAAATCACCTTATTTTGGTGTAACTGCAAAAGGCAGTACTATTTTGGGTTCTAGCTATGATAAAACTGAAGCTGTAAGCTAGGGACTTTCATGAGAGATTTCACCAAAATGTCAACAGATGGCTTGCTAATCATCTTAAAAAATACTCATTTCTTTTCAAAAATGGCATTTCCTCCCAGTAAGTGGATCAGAAAGCAATGCTTATGATATAAAACATATTAGTCACTATGCCTTTTAATTATCCTACTTAATCATCAAGGTCATAACGATAATTGTTTCTAAAAATTAACACCTCTTTCCTCAGCAAGGAAGCTCTCCCAGAATGTTGGTCAGAAACGCAGAATTGATGCGCTTTGGAGGTCACGAGCATTAAGGAACGGTGAGAGTAGCCGCCCCAGAGATTGGGTTCAAGGGTTCACGGAATGTTTTAGAGTCATCCTCTATGGAAGGCCACACCACACTGGTCTATTTGTGCCTCAACCAGGGGCCCCGTTTTTCTCCAGCAAAGAGAAGGAACTGGAGCCTTAACTGCATCCAACCACGATTTACCATCGGATCTACTGTGCTTTCTTACGAATACAACTCGGAGTCTTCACGAGCCTGCTGGGCCCAGCCAGACGCCACATGGAGACGGAGCATCTGCTCTTGGTCTTTACTGGTACTCACCTGTCTTCATCGGGTATCAGGCTCTCCTCCTTGGTTTGGTTGTGCATCCTTTCCTAGCTTGTTTTAGGTGGCTTCCATCGTCCCAATGCTATCCTGTAATGTCTCGCTCTGGACTGTCTCACTACTTCTTTCCAAAAAAAACTCCCCTCCCTGTTCCAACCCTTCAGGACCCGATCCGGGTGGCAGCCCCCTCGGCCAGCATCTTCTTATAGATCCCTCAGCTCCAGGCTGCTTTTGAAGGATGCTCAGAGAGGTGGATTATCCCAGCCACTCGGAGTGGTCACGACTGTGCTACCTCACATGTCGTAGGTCTTAAGCTTATCTTTTTAAGTATTCCAAACAACCTGTGCCTCTTTAGCCATGACATCCTTCCAAAATGTATTACACAGACAAGACAGAACATGTGCCCTGTGTTAATTTTCTACAATGACCCAGTTCCTTCTTTGGGATTCTGATGACAGTACTGTGTCAGTGAGTCCCTCCGAACCACCAAGAGGAAATAGGACCATTCATCCCCAAACAAAAGGATCTTGGGTCTCTGTGCTTTTCAGTTCCTCTGTCATGCTATTAGTTGTGCTCTTAAATTCCTCTGCCCCTTGATATAAAGTTGCCATTGGTCACTCCTGACCACAACACCTCCTGCCCAGTGCCTGACTTCCTGTCAACGATAGGCTCAGACACAAGGGGTTCTTCTCCATGACTTAGTGTCTGGGGGAAACAGGGGCTTTGTGGTCGAGCTGCTGTCTCTGTGAAGCCTCCTCCATTCTCCTTTATTCCCTCTGCATGGTGTAGTGGTTGAGGGCACTAAGAAGGCCTGGGTTCAAATCTCCATCTTACCACTTACCAGCTGGGTCATTTGGATAACTGGGTTTGTGTTTTTATGCCTCAGTTTCCTCCTTTGTAAAGTAGGAATGATAACGGTATTTAATGCATTGGGCTGTTCTGGAGATTAAACGAATGAATATTTATAAAGCCCTGAAAGCACTTTTCAACATTACTACATTTTTATTAAATAACCAGAGTTGATCACTTCTTTGCTAAGTTCCTCCTTGAACCATACACAGATATGAAATATACAGACGTGAAATGATAGGAATTTATTCATGTGGTTATTTCATCAATAGACGCTGAGGCCCTCAAGGAAGAGGCACCCTGCTCGACTGATCTCTGTTAATGCCTGTGGCCTGGGACACAGAGCGGTTCACCTTCCCCGAATTTCTGCCTAGCGTCATAGCTAAGTGGTAGCACCCAAATCCTCCACTGTGTCCTGCAGCAGATGCCCCTTGTCTCTGACCACTCTGTCACAGAGGGTGGCTCACATCCAGCTTTGCCGGTGACCTGAGGCAGACGGGGTCCACGAGGCCTGAGAACACGTGATCTGCGGAACAAATCACACATCTTTAAAAGTTAACAAATATCCAGAGTGGCGATATAATTTTTATTCATTTACCATTTGAAATGCCTCAAAACTCCTTTCCCCTACCTTTTTGGCTGCAGGTATGTATACCTAAGATTTTGAAAATTTTTTTCTAGTGAGGCTAGATACTTCATACGTTCTTGTTCTAGTTTGAAAAATATCCTTTCAACGTCGCAATTCCTCACTGGTAGCATCATGTGGATTTTTAAGGTGTGGTCAGGCATGAAAACCACTGTCAGATTTCTTATACACTTGAGCTGTTCAGGGTATGTTTCCCATCTGCAGCCTTACTATGGGCTTTTGCCCCACAAACCAATTCCATTTTAAAAAAGTACTCTAGCCCTGGCTGGCATGGCTCTGTTGGTTGGAGTATCATTCTATAACCGAAGGGGCACATGTCTGGGTTGCAGGTGTGGTCCCCGGTCAGGGTGTGTATGGAAGACAACCGATAGATGTCTCTCTCTCACATCGATGTTTCACTCTCCTCTCTCCCACTCCTTCCCTCTCTCTCCCTCTCTCCCTCCCTCTGTCCCCCTCTTCCCCCTCCCTCTCTCTCTCTCCAAAGCAATGAAAAAATGTCCTCGGGTGATGATGAGAAAGAGTTCTCTGTGCTTGTCCCTGACTGTGCAGTCTGGTCTACTGTGTCCCTGGCAGGGCAGGGCTTCCATTTGCACCAGGCGTTGCTAAGAGCCCAACGCTCTCCTACAATATTTTACATCTGGTCAGTGTAAGACATTTCCCCAAACAGCCCTTGTCTCTGTGCATTTGAAAGCTTCCTTCTCCTCCTTTACTCACCTCCCTCCAGGCCTGAGTGTTGAGGGCGCATCACCCCCTACACGGTCTCCCACCCCACACCTTCCTGTCATGAGGGTAGGTGAGTTAGCACCGCACACGGGGGAGTGTCACACCATTTACCGGGAACACGAGCAGAGTTTTGCTAAGTTTGGAACTTTATGTGAACACACAGATGCAAACTAAGTGTATCCCCAACTCAGCTCCCCCTTCTCTGGCTCCCCCCAAATACCCTGGTCATGTCAAGATCGTGGGGCTGGGGCTGGGGTGAAAGGGGAGAAGCCAGAGTCAAGACAGACCCCAGTCTTAACCAATGTGGATAAACTATCTTCTCAGGGCAGATGTTCTGAAGACACATGACCACAGGAACACATTCCGAGGGTTCCTCCCTGGCCCTGAAAGGGGTCCGTGCAAGTGAAGAGATAAATCTTAAGCTTCGTTAGCTTCAGGGTGAATGAGACTTTGCCACGGACCTCGGCTCCGTGTGGATTGGCAGGAAGACATGAGCTGAGTCAAGCCAATCTCTTGCCAAGGGTTATGGGAGTGGAATTCTGAGCCTGTTGCCAAAAAGCTGTAGGGATCTGAGCCGAAAGTCATGTATCCTCACTGACTGGGGAAACTACTGGGCATGTGTTTGAGATAAAAGAGAAAAATGAGCTGATCAAGAAGGAGAGGGAAGCGCGAAACGGAGGTGTACCGCAGGATAGCCCCTGGGGGCTGGGGTGCGAGGCACAGAGGTGCACGGACGTCCCCAGATGGCCTTAGTTACAGCCTTTGCTGAGGCTTGTTTTAGGGCTTTTATGAACCCCCAGCAGATAAGTGTATACCCTTACAATGAGCTTCAGAACTTGAGCCTAGGACAGGAGAAAGAGCTACAGTTGAGATGAATGTGCCCTGACCACTCATGGGGGTAAATGAGACATGGGGTCATCTGTCTACCTCGGAGCTGAGTGGGGGATCTGGTTGAGTAAGTGCTTGATCGCGCTCTCTCTTTTTAAAAGACTGTATATTTATTCTTAGAGAGAGGGAAAGGGAGGGAGAAAGAGAGGGAGAGAAACATCAATGCAAGTGAGAAACACTGATCAGTTGCCTCTCGTAGGCACTCCGACTGGGGACAGAACCCACAGCCCAGGCACTTGCCCTGACTGGGAGTCAAACCTTCCACCTTTTGCTTTGCAGGAGGACATCCAAAACATGGAGCCACGTCAGACCGGACAAGCGCTTCATCTCTTTAACTGAAAAGTGTTGTGAGGTTTTTTTCTCACTTCTACCTTTGTACAATTGAGTTCTGCCTCCCTACATTGAGGCTTTGCTTGGAAAAAATATATAAAGAAGAAACGACAGGGCAGGACCCACAGCCATTTCTGGCAGTGAACAATGAAATGAACCCTGAAGATCTGGATGCTTCTTCACTTGCTTGCTCAGTGGTCACTCCTTGCCCTAGGTCATTGTCACAGTCTACTTTGGGGAGGTGACGAGCGAGGGTATGAAGCCATGATGTGGACAACGGGTTGGGACCTTAGGGGAAAACTGACTTAATTCTTGCCCACCCAGGCCTGGGGGGACTTCAGAAAGGAGCTTGTCCCTGAAACCACAAACAGAAGGAAACCTCTCCAGAAAGAAAGAAACAATGTTTTCTTCCAAATTTCATTTATTTTTTGATGTCATCTTCTCTCCTTCTGTTAAGGAGGCTTTAGCATGAGCGTAAGATATATAAGGGAGTGTTCTAGTCACTCTGGAAGCTACAATAATAAATATGACCCAGAGCCTCGTTTTAACTTGTTAAGAGCCTTGTAATTACCTCCTGTTTTTTCAAAACCACTGCCCCTTGCAGCCTTCCATCATCGTGGTGCTCACAAAGGTGTTTTCAGAAATTAACCACACAGAACACAGCCACAAAGCCCTCCTTTTTTGGAAAGTATCACCATCTTACTATTTTGTGTTTTTTTGAGTGAAGACTTTTTAAGAAACAGACTTCTTTTTACAACCCTGCAAGAACTTCCTCATGAATAGATATTCCAATCAAAAATAAAATTTTTCCTGGCATCCTATGCCTTTCAGCTTGGTTTAAAAAATATGATTACATATTTAATAACCATTTAGGCACTCCTTAGTACTCTTAGTTTCTTTTCTTTGTATCTCTGTGCCAGCACCCGCCCCCCACCATTGGACCCCAAAATCTCTGAGTACAAGCATGTATGTTTAAAAAATTATAGCATTCTAGCTTGTTCTTTCTATAGGTCCTGTAAGTGATTATGAATTCATTCTGCAGTGTTTGGATTAGGGGACCCCTCCCTCTTTTGGATTACAGTTTTCATAATGACTTAATGAGTACTTTTTGCTCTTCCGATCTGATTTATAACCTTTACTCAATGGTTGCAAAAAGCTCTGGAGTACGAGGAAAACTGTGTGATTCCTATGACATTACAAGAAGGTGACACTCAGAGAAGTCACGAAATCTACTAACTACACCACCTAGTTTTACCTCTTTCAGCCAGATCGTGCTGTCTTGCAAAAACTCACTTCCCTGAGAGCTGACGGCCAACAGGACATAGAAATGGAAGCAAGAGATTGCATGTATAACTGAAAGAAAATACAGAAAAAAATTGGGAGGAAAGAAATGACAGCTGTTTCAGCCTCCACCCCGCCCACCCATACCAGACCCTTGTAGATATTAACGAGTTCACATGGGTGGGTCTGACTCTTCTCCAAACCCACCCACACTCCTGTGTTTTTGTTAGACGTATCCATAAAGAGCGTGGTTACATTTCCGATGCCTGGGGAGAAGACAAGTGCTATGTTAATTCTACAAACTCAGAGTATGCACATAATGAGGGCTCAATCGTACCCGCTTATTAATTTATCCGTGTCTTTATTCGGGGGGCATGGTAGAGCGGTTTCTTAATGCTGTACAATTTATCTGGGGTTCCCCATCACCCGCAGGGCAAAGCCCACACCCCTTCCCAGGGACTTCGAGCCCCCGTGACTTAGTGGCTCCTGTGGAAAGACACGAAGCCTAGATCTGAGGCCAGTCTGACCTGATGGGATGGTTCCCAGACCAGCGATGGCAACATGGGCTTGCAAAAGGTCACCATTTGGGCTAGAACCTGGCTGAGCGGGGCTCCCCGTCACCCGATTCCCCCCTGAGCCCCTTTCTCTTTCATAGTGGACTTGAGGGTGATACTGTGGAGGATGGGAGGCGGTGTGGTATCTGATGCCAGAGGCTTGGGGCTCATTTGGGAAATGATTGACCTTTTGCACTGAACTCCTCGCCGCCTCTGACAAGCCCAGAAGGGCCTCCTGGGAAGAAGGGAGGTTCTTCTCCTGCTACTTTGCCTAGGGTGACTTCTCAGGCGGCTGTGCTGCCAAGCCTCTTCTGTGTCGACTGTGCACGGGGGGTTACTGACAGCAGCCCACAGCATGCGGAGAAGGCGAGAGGTTCTTGTCCTCTGGCCCTCCGGATGGTGACCGTAAGTTACACCCACGTCACCGCTGAGTTTGTATGTCAGAGTTTGGGTATAACAAGCAGATACATCGACTAGACCTTCTGTGTTCCTTTTTTTTTTTTTTTTTTAATGGAATGTTCTGAGAACTGCCAGAATCCCCAAGCCTATCAGCAGCTCCTAGGTTGCCCAAACAGTTTGCTGTCCATGTGTTGCCCTCGCATTGCCAAACGAGTATGGCCCGGTGGGGGAGCACGTGGGTTTGAGCGCTTTTCTTGTGCCTCAGAAATGTAAACAACCAAGTAACAATAGAAACAATACATTCATGACTTCATTTGCTGATATTGCTTTGATTTTAAATTAATGAAATAAACGCACTTAAAAAGAAAAGAAAAAGCCAAACTAAGCATTGCATGTGAGAGCCTCAGAGACCATCAGCTTAAACCAATCTGAAAGCTATGCCTTTTCACGCAGACATTGGCCACGAAAAGGACCTCGTTGGTCATGAAAGCTCACCCCCTACCAGTATCAGAGGAGCACTGGGCTGGGCTGGGGGTGTAATTGTCTCAAATTCCCTTCCATCCAAATCAAGAGAGGATTGGGCTGAGTCCTGCCTCTAGTTAGTCACGCTCTGTGGGGTGAGGCGCAGCCATCGCTGGAGCTAGCAGCTGCCCTCCCTGGCACGGCCTCGATTTACAGCCATCTCCGATCACAGGACCTGAGACCGTTACCCCCATCCCTACCTGACCCTGGATTCTGCCAAGACACTGGACGTAGACTTTATATCTTTAATTGTGTCCTGCGATGTGTAAACATGTCCAAACGATCCTCAGCCAGGCCCTACCCCTTGCAGCGAGATAGACAGGATCACCCCATCTCTCTTGTTAATCACGCCCATCCCCACGAGAGTCTGGTCGGGGCACATTCATCTCAGCTCCAGCTCTGTCTCCTGTCCAGCCCCGTCTTCAAGTCCAGCGGGAGCCAAACCCACCAAGACCATGGGCCTGCTTGCTGGCCGGTTTTCATTCTTTGTTGTGTTGAGAGTTTTTGTAGGGAAAAGGCTTGAGAATTTCATCCTGATTTTCAAGCAGCCTCCTTTCCCTGGAAGACGCAATGCGGTGTCTCTGTCCAGTGAGTTACTGAAGTCTGATGCTCCTGTGGGAATATTTTTGCCGTAACCCACTGCTGGCCGCACCATTGGTCCAATTGTTTGGAACGAGCCGTCCGTTGTTCTTTTGTTCCCTTCCAGAGCCCCACTTAGTGGCAGTTGTAGAAAAAGAAGCACTTTCAATTTTTAAAAAAGGTGAGGAGAACAACCCAAAGAGCATCTCAAGTAAGTATTTCTGAGGGTACTGGGGTTCAGGGGTCTGAGGGTCTGGTCACACAACAGGGCAAAGAGTTCTCCTCCAGGTCACAAAAAACCACCAGAATAAGTGAGCCCAGTCACGTGTGCTGGCGACTTTAGAAGTAACACTTCCCCAAACTCTGTGCCAAAGCACATCCCCCAAAGCGCGAGCTTCCTGGACCTCTTGACATGAGCTTAACCTGGTTAGTTCTACGAATTAGTGAGGTTTTTGCTGTCTCTAGCTTAGCTTGAATTCAGTGGTCACCGTGTGGCAAACTCTATACGTTATGAAATTGATTACCGATGGACACATGTATTTTTTAGAATCACAAAAGGGGATTCCTGATCCCAGAAGAGATATGTTCTTTCTCATTGGTGAATTCCTTTAGTTTAAAAATTATAAAAGTATAAGAAGTAAAGGTAATATAATCCAATGACAAAACCATCTATACTATATCAACATTAAGAACAAAACAGGCATGTGACAACCAGCTATTTAAATTTAGGACTAGTCTATAAAAACTCTCCATTTCAACGTGTCAGAATTTGGAGTTTACTGCAAAGATGAACCTGGGAAGTGTTTTCCAACATGGGCACTGTATTAATTGGCTAAGGCTGTTGTAACTAAGTACCACAGATACCACACACCAGGGTGCTTAAATGGTGAGAAATGTATTCTTTATAGTTCTGGAGGCTGAAGTTCAAAATTAAGGTGTCGGCAGGGGGGGCATCCTTGGAGGCTTCTCTCCATGGCTTGTAGGTGGTCACCTTTCCCCTGTGTCCTCCCATGTTCTTCCTGCTGGGTTTGTCTGTAGCCTAATCTCAGCTTCTATAAGGACACCGGTCCTGTTGGATTAGAGCCACCCTGACGACCTCACTTTAACTTAACTATCTGTTTGAAGGACCTATTTCCAAATGCAGTCACACTCAGTGGGGAGGACTTCTGCATAAGAGTTTGGAGAGGGACGCAGTTCAGCCCGAAACAGCCCCTTTGGGTTATTACGACCACCTCTGCATTCTTAAGCATTGACTTGATTTAATAGTGTTCTTCTGTAGAAGGTTCTGTAACTTCATCCTGAAACCCGTGTCTTCTCTAATCCATAAATTATAGCAAGGCCTGCTCATGTAGGTCCCCTCAAGTCTCCTTCTCGCATTCTTCCATGGGGCTTCTCCTTGGCCTTGAGGCTGGATATGCATTTGCCCTTCAGCTGTTCAGCCTTTGCTCACCCCAAGTAAGAACCCTTTTTTCCAGACCCTTCCCCGCCATTCCTTGATTTGCCGCGTGTAATCGCGTGGAGACCGGGAGATGAAAATCTGCATGGTGGGGAATGCCAGGTGCTGGATCGACTGCAATGAGATTATTTGGCGAAATACTCCGGTTTGCAGGTTTATTTTAATTTTGAAGGCCTAAATTAAATTCCAAGTGGTAACATGTATGTAGACCCAGTGGATTTTGAATTTCCAAAGCAGATACAAATTTGAACGTACATTTTGGAAGCTATAGGCAGCAAAGCAATTACTCCAAGGTAAAATGAAATAACCAACACATTTTCAAACTTCAGAGAGCTATTTCATCATCGTTTTTATTCTGAGACAAACAAGGCCTCAAAACCACACAGATAAATCATGAAACATCTGAAAACAGGCCTCGTGTTCTCTGGTTCCAATACCTCCCATGACTGTGTTTTTTGGACGCGTATTCTTGTGGGCCCAGGGTTCATGTTGTTTGGAGCAGTGCATGGAGTCCAGCAGACATGGCATCCTCAGAAGACTGTCGTCAGGGGGAGCAACTCTTACAGACACACCATCACTCGGAAACGTGCCCCCGTGACCCTGTGACAAATGCCACGTCTCAGCAGATTGGGGGTGCCCATGGCAAGACCAACGTGAACAATGCTTGGAACCAAAAATGCACAAATGCCTAAATATTTGTTGAGTCGCAGGGAAGGGCAGATGCCAGGTTTGAACGTCAAATCCACTTGGGTTGAGGTTTCAACTCTCTCCCTGCTTTGGAAAGACCGTTAACTTCTTGGCACTTCAAACATCTTGTTTGTAAATTGGGCATGAACCCCTGCCTTTCCTTTTGGGGTGGCACGCCGCTCAGAGATAATTCAGCCCGGTCTCAGGCAAGCGGCAGCCACTTCCAAAGGCTCTTGTTCAAGTTTTACTCCAGTGAAAATTTGACAGAATGTGGAGGAGAGATGGAGAAAATCTGAAAAACCGTAGAGGCAGAAACGCAAACGGAAAAGAAATCCTGGGAACTGACAATTATCTGGAAGTCAGGGCATAAATCATGCATATCTATAACTTACAGATGGTGAGCAGAAAACCGTTCAGGGGCGAAACTTCAGGATTTTGCAACCAAGGCAATACAGGACTCTGACAGAGTCTGTGAATTTTTGCATGAGAGGGACTTTCCTTGTTACGCTTAATCCGAAACTGTTATTTTGTATCCTTAAAAGAAAACTTATATGCCATGTCCCACCTCCCTGATACACTGTGTGGGGAGAGGCAGGTCTTCGGCAGAGTTCTCTCTGGGAAAGCGAACTTTCCTAAGTTTCAGCATTAGGCGAAGACTCTTGCTTCAGAAGGATGAGAAGGGAGAATTCAGATTACGGTGCCTGCAGCCTGGGTTTAAAGTGCTAGCTATGAACCGCTGTCGGTGGTAATGAAGGAGGGCCGGCCGGTCCGGGGAGCCCTGTCAGTTGTTCAGGGGAGAAGGGCATTGGCTGTGGGCCAAGGCGGGAGGTGGAAGAAAAGGACACAGGCTCAGACCAAGGGGAGGAGCATGCGCCCAGGACACAGCGAAGAGATGTCTTCCGAGTGCGAGAAAGGTGTGTGCCAGGCCATTAAGTCCAGTTGCTGGCCTCTGTGACCGATTGAATGGACTGCTTCGTCAATTAGCCTGGTCGGTGCTGCTCTGTGGGTTTGGCCTTTGCAGCCAAGCGTTTCTCTGGCCTTTGCAAACCTAAAACCGTGACCCCGGAGAGGTTTCGCTAACGAGACAAAAGCAGGTGTCAGGAAGAGCACTTAATTATTTTACAATAATTTTCAATGTACGTGATTTCTTCATATTTTCATAGTAATTCTGAAATATGACACTAGGCCCGTTTTGGGGAAATGTTAGGGTAGAGACTAGGGTGAGGGAGGTAAAGAGGCTAGAGGCAAAATTTAAGGTGGCGCTCACTGTCAGGTGTTCACCTGGCACCTGCATGACCCTGAGGGCAAGTGCCTCCTTAAATGTGGCGCTTCAGGTGCCTCACTTGCCGCACCTTGGTTCTGGGTTTGAGAAACAGGCTCGGGGAGGTAGACAGCGGGTCACCATTTGTAGGCTGCTTCCAGCTGGCCATTGAACTTCTCCCAGGTGGAACTAGCTGATGTGTGTTGAGATTCTGGTGGCCCATGCTCCACTTACCTGGTGACACATCCCCATAAGGAATGGGCCCTCGACAATCCAAATGAGATCTGCTTCTGACCCGATGATCATGTGTTACATACAATCTCAGACACGCAGCCTTGGCACCCTCCCCAAGCTCACACACCATCAGCGGAGCCAGGTCTGGGGTGACCTGGAAACAGAGCCAGGTGGAGGGACATGACTTGGTGCCGTGCGAGTAACTTGCCCGGAGCAGGGCAGCAAAAGGGAAGACAGGACAAGGCCCAAGCTGATCCACTCGGTGGCACCTGGTGAGGTCGGGAGGCAAGACCAGACAAGCAGGCCAGAGCTGATGGTGATGGTGGAGGGTGTAGCCTGCTCCCAACAGCCTCCCCCAGGGCGGACCTGCTCTTACACCCTTGCGTGTTTGGGGTCTGGCCACTTCCTGGCCTGCTCTGCAAGTGAACCTGGCCACCTCTACCCCAGAGGAGAGGCATGTGCTGTGGCTGTTGCTTGGGAGGGACATCTGTGATCTCGGCGGCCCAGGCACAGGCTCTGGCACAATGGAGAACCACTCAGACATTCGGCTGGTCCCTCCGTCTGCTTGGGGAAACCTGCAGCCTCCAGGTCCAGCCGGGGCCGCCTGTGAGGCCACATGTTGGGGTGCAAGAGAACATTTGTAGACTGAGACACCGTTTGTCTATTTAGGTCGTAGCCAAATGACAGAAGGTAGAAGTACAAAGCCGAGGAATGTTTCCAGCTGGAGGTCTCCTCGGTGAGCACGTAGCCAGGGGCTGCCTCTTCGTTTTATACAGGGTTTGGACACCCAGGTGAACTAAATAACTTACAAACATCTTGGAACAGGAGCTCCGATCCCCCAAGTTATTCAATGCATTCCAATTTATGCAGACCTTTGTCTAGGACTGTCAGGATGCTCAGTGGCCAATAAGACCATGGTGTGTGGGCAGAGAACTCAAAGGTCCATGTCTTTTAAACCCTGAATAGCATTTCAAGCTGTTTTCATTTATTTAGCAAATCTGGATCAAGGGCAGCTTGCCTATAGGAAACCCAAAGAGAAATAAGTCTTGCTGTAGCAAAACTTTGTTTTGTTTTGTTTTGTTAGGTTGGTTGGCTGGTTGGTTGGCTTTGCTTAGCCTGCTCACTTAGGTCTCTAGGCCTCTGATCCCAGCATAATGGGGAGTTGGACCCACCCCCTCCATGTGTGCGTTTATGCTGTTGCTAAGCAGTTCCTTCACAACTGACCTGCTCAGAACGATGGGACACATTCTCCATCATGAAAACAGTGCCCTTTTGCTATATACTTTATTTAAATGGAGTATAAGTGAGGAAAAAACGAGGTGCACATTAGAAAACCCTGTACCCCAGAGCAAAATGTTATCAAGGGAACAGTCTACATCTTGTGCAAAGTCAGATCCTCTTTTATTGCAGTTCATTCATTAATCTTTTTCATTCAATCCTCAAACATTTAGTGAGCCCTTCCTGTGTCTTGGATGTATTCTGATTTCCTGTGCAGGATCAGAGCTGCTTTCTGTGAACTGTGATTTTTAGGACGTGTTGCTGGGACTTCTTTACAGGGTGCCTGTAGATGCCATCGAAGCCATGATACATAGTGTAACACCCGAGATTGCTTACGTTTCTGGGTGCTCGGTGAGATACTCTTTGCCGTCATCCCCGCCTTTCTGTTCTCCGAAAGCTCGGATGTAACTCAAGTTTCATGTGGAGATGGAAGCCATTTCATATTCCGCTTGAGGTTGGCAGGAAGGGGGTGGTTTCCGTATTGAGTTTGCCCTGAAAGTAGGATTCCCACTACACCAAAGTGACCTGTGGGTTATGTGATTCTTGTTGGGTCCTAACATAAAACATCCCTTCCCCAGCTTGTAGGGGGAGTTGCCAAACCCTTTCCACGAAATCGTGTCTTACGGCTTGTGCAGCCTCTGCAAGTACCCCGAGTGGGGTCAGAGGACTGGTTCTGCTCGCCCCTGGAGAGGATCCTCTCGGGCATGGTGTGTCCATGTCCTCAAAGAGGTTCTTATAAAGAAAGGTATACAAAGGTACTAGAGAGCAGGGCGACGGGAAAGTGCCACGATTTTCTAGTTTTTGTAGATCGAGAAACTGAGTGAATTCCCTAGAGTGAATTGAGTGCTCGATCATTATATTTAAAGCACCTTTAAGTAATCTGATACTCACAGAATCTCAAGGATCTTGGTTCCCTGATATACAAAACAATTTAAATTTTAGTTTTTCAGTATGCAGTGTTAAGGTAAAATGTCAAAGAGTTTCTAATTTTACAATATATTAAAACAAAATATCCATTATTTAAATAAACATTTATTTATTTATTTTTTTGTGATGGGAGTTTCTCTGAGATAATGAGGGTAAAGTGGGGACCAGAAGTGACAACATGCCCGAATTCAAAAATTTAATGAGAGAAAAAAGGCAGCAGCCAAACTTGTAAATTAAAACAAAATTGTGATAATTGTAAGGCAAATAATTATCACAGAGGATGTGACAGAGGGTAGCAGCTTCTGGTTATCTGTTCCTGTGAGAGCTCTCTGGAGAAGGGACATTTGAGCTAAAATCTATGTGATGGAAGGGTGGCCATGTGTAGATTGTTGGGAGAGCATTCCAGGCTGATGAAACAGCCAGTCCAAAGGCCCTCCAGCAGGAATCAGATAGGCTAGTCACCGAGCAACGACAAAAAAGGGCAGGGTGTTGCGGCATAATGCAGCAAGAGGTCAGCGGAGGGTCCATCAGGGCTGATGTTTGCGGGAGCCGCAGGGTCTGTAAGCTCAGGCGGGGAGTTTGAATTTTGTTATAAGTGTGATGGAAATTCATCGGGGTGTTTTGAGTAAGACAGGGGTGTCATATTATTTGCATTTCAACAGCATCACTCTGGCGACAGCGTATGGACTGAATGAGCTGGAGGGTGGGTCCCAGCAGGCAGACCAGGTGGGAAGCAGCTCGAATTGCACAGAGGAGAGAGGATGCTTGTCTTGCCCTAAGGTGACAGTAGGAGAGAGGAACCAGATCTGATGAGTCAGCGTGCATACAGAAGACAGTGTACAGGCTGTGCTGATGGGACCAATGTGTTATGGCTGGTGGCATGTTGGAAAACATTGCTCAAGTTTTCAAATTGCGGGGCTTTCAAAAAGGACACCCGTCAAAAAGAAGCAAGTCAACACATTTACTTTTGGGCTCCTCACAGCGCCCTGCCCTAGACTTCCTGCTGTGCGGTCTTTAAACATTGATTTTCAAGGCACTAACTAAACTCAAGGAGTTACGAGGGCTCACTTTATTTTCTACATAAACACCCTGAAGAATGAAATGGACCTTCTGGATACCTGGCTACGAAGTCCTGCACTCGGGCGGCATTTAATACGGCTTTGGGTTGGACCTGGGATTGCAAAAGATAGGAACAGAAATCCTCATCTCAGTGAATCAGACCAAAGGGTCCGCTCTGGGCAGTGTCCTGTGATCTGGCTGTGTGGAGGTGTAACTGTGGTCCAAGAGGGGAGGGACAAGAGAGGTGGCTTGAAGGAGTCTTACACTGAGTTCTCCAAAAAGCCTCATCTCCAAGGGCTCAAGAGAACTGAATGGCATTCCTATCAGAGGGGCTTTGGACCAAATATCTGTGTCTTTCCTGAATGCACATGTGAACATCCTAATACTTAAGGTGATGCGTTTAGGAGGTGGGGCCTTTGGGGGATGATTAGGTCATGTGGGTGGAAACCTCATGAATGTGATTAATGTCCTCACCATAGGCACCCCAGAGAGCTCTCGCACCCTCTTTCTGCCATTTGAGGACAAAATGAGAAGATGCCAGTCTGCCTAACAAAGAGGACCCTCCCCAGAACCTGCCCCTGCCGGCGCCTGGATCTTGGACTTGCAGCTTCCGGAACTGTGAAAAATAAATTTCTGTCATTCATAAGGCCCTGGTCAGTGATACTCTGGTACAGCAGTTCAAATGGACTAAGGTGGGAAGAAGCAGCACCGACAAAGCTGGGGACAGGATGGGGGTGCCCTCAGGGAGGGCGAAGGTTGGTGGTAGGAGAAGAGTGTGCAGGATTTTAAGCAGGGAGGTGATATAATTAGGTGGCAGATTTAGAAGGGTGCTCTGGCTGAGGTGCAGAGACAGGAGCATTTAGGAGAGGACACGGTGAGGAGTTCTGATATTCCTGAAGATACTGGAAAATAGCTTTGGCTGATGTAGTAAGGGTACCATTTTTGGTTTTGTTTTATTTTGTTTTGAGAAGAGGTAGTGGTTTCCTGGTTTGGGCACCATTTATAAATTCATATATCTAAAACAATTTTTGATAGAAATACAGTGCAAAGCACCTATAATTTTAAATGTTCTAGTAGCCACATTAAAAATACAAAACAGAGGAATCAATTTTAATAATGTATTTTCTTGAGCTCAATAGAATCAAAATATTATCATTTTAACACATAAAGCAACATAAAGTATCAATGGGATGTTTCACATTTTTTTTTCATGTTATGTCTTGGAAACGTAGCCTCTCACATGAACAGCCCACCTCAATTCAATCACCTGCATTTCAAGTGCTCGATAATGATGCATACAAGCAGCTGCCAGAGTAGACAGCTTCGATCTGGAACGTTCTAGAGCTCCCACTTGAACACTGAGCCAATGGCCTCCTGTATAAAGGTATCACTAGTGTCCTGTCACAGTTATGGAACCTGGAGCCAGGAAGCCCTGATTCTAGCCTCTGGCCTTACACCAGGTTGCACTGTGCTCTAGGGGCAAAATAGCCAACAGCCTGGATTTCCGTTGTCTCTTCTCTACCTGAAAGGCCTGCGAGTAATGACCGTTTTTAGCTCTAGGGTCCAGTGGTTGAATCATTTTTGGCTGTGGCACTGGGGCGAATTTCAGAAGCATTTTCTAAGGACTGCAACAGCCTACGGGTTTTTGCACGGGGCCACCTTCTTCAGTGCACCGGTTTCGCCCTCAGACCTATTCAGATCTGATAGGGGAGATGTGGTCAGCGTGCTCTGCAGTTGGACAGAAAGCCTTCCAGTGAGTCTCCAGGTCTGTGGGAAGTGGGCAGGGTGGTTCCGCCGCCGGGCTTGTCCCATGAGTCAGGACGGAGTTGAACGATGGCAGGCTGCCCTGAGAGAGATAAGAGGCAGCGAGGACCCAATCTCGGGCGTCATCACGCACCGCCCCAAGTTGCTTCTTGCAAACAATGAGGTGTTCACCTGTCTGGCCTGGCTGTAGTTCAGCATGAGGCATTTCTTTCCCCGCCTGAATTCCCCTAAAAGCTTCAGCCGGCCAGAACTTTCTGTACTCCAACTCCTCCTCCTTGCAGTGGACAGGTTTTGAGAAATGCGCAGTTTCAGGAGAAACCAGGGAAAGCTTGCTACCTAACAGTCTTTCATGTTGACCTGACTACGTGCCCTAGGTAGCAGGCAAGAAGAGGGATGGGGTACTTTTACACAAACAACTGGACAGACGGGTAGATGGCAAAGAGAGAGGGACAGAGAGCCTCATTAGCTGGATCCACCCACGTCACTATGAACTCCGCAGGCGTCTTACAGGGAGTGCTTATAGGAAGTCCTCAAGCGAAGCCCTCCTCCCTTTTCAATACCTTATCATTGCCTCTATCTCTGTATTAGTCACATTTTCAACCGAAAATTACACCTAGATATGTTTCTCAAAATGGGGTCAGGACCAACTGCTTTATAGTTATTCAAGGTGCCAGTCGAAAGGAAAATTTCTGGATCCCACCCAGGACTTCTAAACGAGACACAACCTTTGTAACGAGAATCCAGGTAATTCTAAAGCTTCTTTAAAGCTGGGAATGTTCTAAAAGGTTGTGGTTTTCTTGTCTTTCTGTGGCACATTTGAATCACTCGGGGCGTTTTAAAAACACGTCCTGGTTTCTGCACTCAGGTGTTCCGATTTCGTTAATATGCAGCGCGGCTTGGGCGTCGGGGTTTCTAAGGGTTCCTTGGAGACTCTGAGGCCTGCCCAGGGTGGAGGAGGGCCACTCTTTGTGTTTAGGTTACAGCCCCAGAGCTGTCCTGGCAACCCTGCTGGTGCTGGGAGCCTCCAGCACACACACGCGTGCACACACTCACTCCCCCACTAGCGCAGCTGTCCCAGCCGCGGCCTGGCTTCATGCTTCCCAGCGGCCCCCGGCATAATCTTGAAAGTCAGCCACACCCCAAGCTCAGCCACGTGGAAGCTGAAACTTAATATTGTGAACAGGGCAGGAGAGTATGTTCTGCATCCCCCAGTGTATTCACTTTGCTACACAACCTTCACTCATTAGTGAGAAATTCCGACCCACAATTCTCCACGCAAAGGGCAATCATTCAAACATCGCTGGTTACCCTTCTAAGGGCCGCCCCCAGCTTCCAGTCCCTAGCAAGCCGATGCCCCCTTCCTCCCTGTCCCATATCCCAACAGTTATTTATATGGTGATCACTTAGAACGTCTTACCTCACTCGATGGTTCCACAGGAACAAAACGGCCTGGGGCCCGGGGTGCCAGCACGAGCTCCGCAATAGCCATGTTGTGTTTATACTCAAGAAAGGAAATGCATTATTTTTCCTTCCTAGTAAATATCTCCGCCATAGATAGTCTAATTTATTTTCAGCTAGAGAGCCTGAGGCGGTAATTTCCTCAGGGGCTGCAAAATGAGTTCGTCGTGGACGACCAAGGCCAAGTGGAGGAGAGGGTGCGCCTTTGAAACAGCGCTGCGCCACTAACCAGACAGGGGTCCCTGGGAGCCCGGGCTCCTGGTCGCTGGCGTGGGCTCCTGAATCAAAGCACACCCCACCTCTTTTCTCCTGCCATTGTCCCTGCTGGAAAGCCCCCTCATCTGGCCCCATTAACATGGTGGGTATAAATTTCCTCAGCCATTTTGCCAAGAATCTCCATTTAGATAGAAAATTTCATAAAATTGAAAGCCTGGCAATTTCTGTGCATCGTTTATTTTCCCTTTCTTGGATTGGTAAAGAATGATTTTGTAGTATCCTTAAGAAGGAAGATTATAGCACAAATTTTAGCTCATTATATATATCGACAAATGTATTAATCCTGCAGTTTGCAAATGCAAACCACCAGCTGACAGAGCTTCCGGGATTTATTAGGTAAACAAAGGGCAAACCCTCAGTTGTACCCATTTCCCCCCTAATTTAAGGCAAATAATCTCTTTTTTCCTTTAATTTTGAACTCGTTTCACTTTTAATAATTTTCAACTCATCTCTCTTTTTAAAATGCTTATTTTTTTCTTTTGTGTCCGGGTGCTATTATTTTTTTCTTCACTATAAACTATGAGTTCTCTCACTTTTCCTATGTGAAAGAACTTTTTCATCTCTATCTATGAAGTTCAAGTACAATTGAAGTGTGATTCAAGATAATGAATTCATGAATTTTTAAGGCATGCATATGTATTTTGAATTCATCTTTTTCTACTCGCACTCAATATTTTAATTTCTCTTTGATGAATGGAAAACATTCAAATATAATGTCCCATTATATCCCTGAACCTCCTTATGGCTTCGCGGGATGACTTCCAGTTGGAGGTAATGGTCGGCAGCCTTCGGGGGTCCTCACGGATGCGCCCTCTGGGTGTGCAGGTCTTGGCTGGGCTCCGCCTCCCTTGAACCCAGTCCGCACTGCTCAGGGAGTGGAATACGGAAGGTAGCTTTGAAGGCCAGGTGAGAAAGGGTTCTGTAGCGGCCTGTCTTTGTCTCTTAGAGAGTTGATTGTCAAGTATGCCAGTTTCATATCACAATGGCTGGAATAGCCAACTCTACCAAATAAAAACACTGGACCTGCAAGCTAAATCTGACTTTTAGATAAAAAATGTCTTTTTTCCCCCCAGTATAAGTATGCCCCATTTAATATTTGAGACATAGTTATAATAAAAAATGAATTATTTGAGATTTAATGCAATGAAGTATTCTGTTTTTATCTGGCAGCCCAAAGAATGATACTTAGTTCGCCTCAAGGAAAGGGCTACGTGGGGAGGAATGGGGGCCCCCAGCCAAGAGCCAATAGCAGCTTGGCTGCCATGGGAGCGAGTTATGTTGGAAGCGGGTCCTCCAGCCCCAGTCGAGCCCCAGATAATAGCACCCCCACGGGGTACCCTAGCCAGAATTGACCAGCCAAACTACACCCAAAGCCCTGACCCACGGACACTCTGAGAGCTAATAAATAATTACTGGCTTTTTAAAAAGGATTTTAGGGTCTTTTATACCACCATAGATAATAAATAACAATTAATAAAGACATTTTGATTTAGGGGGTTGTTGATAGCTTATTTTCACTTCTACTTTTGTAAAAACAGTTCATATGGCTAATGTCCAACAAGGGGCATTTTCAGACCCTTGCATCTTCCCCTGCTCCTGGCCAAGGGAGCAGAGAGTTGAGTGCATGGGTAAAGACAACGTCAAGGACAGAGGTTCGTCGGCTAAAGCGGCTTGAATTAGAACCAGAATGACCTCCAGAGGGCCAGCAGGGTACAGGGCTCCCATTTCCTTTGAGTTCTCTTAAGAGTTGAATTAGGGGAAAGAAGACCAAATTACAGTCTTGGAAGGTAGGGGTCATGCTGAAAACAAGAGCCTAGATTCAGATCGGGAGCTGGAAAGACGCTGGACAGAATCAGTGCCAGGGGGACAAATGAGTGTCATAGCCAATTTCCTAGGAGCCACCTGGAGCCTCTTGGCTTGCCATCATTGGCCTTGGTTTTCTTACCTTCTTGACACTCTTCGTCAGGCAGCAGCGGTACCTGAGTCATTTGGCACCAGGGCTTAGACGTATCCTGGTAAGAGAGTGATCAAACCCCGTCCTTTCCTTACAGGTTCCGTATTGTTGTGATGTGTTTGATGGGATGAGTGGTCCTTTCTAAAGTCAGCCATTAGATAATGGTGTCAAACGGAAACACGTTTTCGGGGTGAGGACATAGTCTCATTACCAGGGTCCCTGGCTTCCAGGGAGAGCTGGTTTCTGCAATGCTTCTCTGAGCCCAGAAGCCCCTCTAGACCTGTCCCCTGCCTTATGGTCATCACGCGGTTACAGTGACTACGTCTCAAGTGTCATTCTGGCCTTAAAAGTCTGGACCAGCAAGTTAATCACTACAAGTGATGATGAGCATCTCTTGGACTGTGGAAGACCCATGTGGAGCAGTGATTCCCTTTGCCACTGTCAGTGTTGCCTGAAGTTCCTCCCTGCTTAGCAATTGGTACGAGAGCCAAACACTCTGGATAATTTAGGGGAAGTGTCCTTAAGAAGGAAATATTGGTAAACATGCTAAGGTGGGCAGGTGGAAGATTCAATGAGTAATTAGAAGAAAAGAAATATACATGTACATATGAAATAGAACCATATTTGTAGCTCAAGTGAGGTTATTCCCATTAGTTTCACATACTATAAAGTAAGCCTGGAGGGGAGGGTTGGCGGGGGTGGGGCTTCTGGATCTTGAGTTTTAAAACTCCGATTGAGAAGGTTGAGCTCATTTTCATAAGCCAGTGACTCTCAGACATTAACAGACCTCAGCGTGCCCTGGGGGGCTTGTGAAGCCCATGCCTGAGGGCTTCTGATGCTGAAAGCCTGGAGAGGGACCGGAGGGCGCGTGTTTCCGACGTGCTTCTGGGGGATGCGCATGTTGCCAGTCCTGGGGCCACATTCTGGGGACCCCTGCTGGGAGCACACAGGCATCAGTGCCGATTGTGAGCAGCGAAATAACACAGAGCAGTCGAGGTTCTGTTTGAGGCCAGCTGGGGAAACCGCCGGAATCTTCCCGGGAGGCCCAGGAGTTGTTATTTGTGGCGGCCTTTGTGCTGGAATGGACATCTGCCTTTTACGTGGCCGCTTAGTTAAGAAACCGTGGAGAGATTTAAGGTGGCCATACGGGCTCTAGGCTGTGAGTACTACTGTGGCTAATGCCCCACTGTTTTGGGAGAGACGATGGCCTTGCTTTTGGTGTGGGTGGACCTGAGGTCCGAAGCTGAGGCGGTCTCATGCTCTCACTCCAGAAAATTCGCCCCCAGCTGGCTTCCAAACTGACCTCGGAAATCCTCCACTGCTCCACTGAGAAGAAGTTTGACTTTTTTTTTTTTTTTTTCGCGTGTGTGGCAGTGTGTGGCTGGCAGGACAGACGCTGAGATTTTTCTCCCCGCAGGACCAGACGTCCAGCTCTGTGCTTGCCAAACTCAGTCAGCAGCTGGCACTGGAGGCAGAAAGTAATGTTGAGTGGCTTTCTTCTTTTTCCCCCTTGGTTTTCTCAAAAGATTGAGACAGATGAAATAATACTCCTTCTGCCCCTTGCCCTGCCATAATGCAGTCCATTTGTCTAAATTACAGACTTCAGCAATTATTTGTGCTTTTTTTTTTTTCAGATGGAAGGCAAATTATCTCTGCTCCGAGGGAAGGTGGCGGGAGCTACGGTGAAATCCTACCTCATATTCTTCTGCAGGCAGGGGGAGAGATTGTCTAAATCCGTACAATCTGCTGCCCATTTTGTGCATGTCACCTCCTTGCACCTTCATGTCATCCTTACGAGCTTGGTGTTGTCATCTGTCCCATTACTTTTATTCGAAAATATTATTTCTGAAAAATTTTGCATTTATAGGAGAGCTGCAAAGAAAGTATAGGGGATTTCCATATACCCTTCACCCAGCTTCCCCCGGTGGTAATATCTCACATAGCCATGGTATATCATTTTTAAAACCAAGACATTACCATCAATACGCTACTAGTGTAGTTCAGTTACAGACTTCATCCACCAAAGCTCTTTTCCTGTCCCCGGACTGCGTCCAAGATACTACTTTATATTTAGTAGTCCTAGCTCCTGAATCTCCTCCCATCTGTTCCATTTTCTCAAACTTTCCTGGTTTTTCATGACTTAGACCCTTTTAAAGAGTATTTTGTAACAAGACTCTCAATTTTAAATTATCTGACATGTTCTCATGTTTAGACGGAGGTTATGGATTGGGAGAAAGAAATCCACAGTCGTGAAGTAATCGGCTCCCTTCCGCAGATGAGAAAACCGAAGTTCAAGGTGAGTTAATAAACTGGCCTAGGCCGTCAGCTCTCGATCATTGTTATCTCAAATTCCAAACCCACATTCTACCAATACCTCAAAACTCTTTCCGAGGGAGCATCAGGAAAATGTTATTCCTAGAGACAACAGGAAGAGATTGGCTTTAAAAGAAAAGGGTTCCACTTGAGAAGGAAGAAAGACACCCTTAGAATTACCCTTATTCTTGGTGCCAACTAGGTCCATGGGAGACGACGACATCCAGATGGTTTATATTTTATGTTAAAGTTTAAATCAATACGGGGGTGGACGTTAGCGCCGCCATATCTGAATTTCACCAATCGGTCCGGGCCTTTTTTTCAAGTCCAGCAATGCTCACCAAGCTTTCACTCATGCACCTGACGGTGTTCATTGACTTCTTTCCCATTCATCACTGACTGCGGGAGATACCAATAATAATTCTGAAATTATTTGTGCGTGTTTACTACATTTTTTTTTTATAGCATGGGTTTCATTCAGCCCTAAAACAGGCCAATAGAGTTTTGAGCTCATCCTTTTCCCTCACAGGGAAACTGGGGAAACTGGGGAAACTGAACCTCCTGCTGGTACAGTGCAGTCAGCCAGCATCTCGCCAGCTGGTCGTCCAGCAAACATCGTGGAACATTTTAAGCGACACACATGACCACAGGCATTAACACTTCCACCGGGATGATGAGAAGCATCGCCCACGTTCATGGTTTTGAGTGGTGGAGGCAAAGCCGGAATGCACCCCGGTCTCCCGAGCTCCCGCCCAGAGCCTTCCAACCCCCGCCGCTCTGTTGGGTCCAGGGGCACGGCACTTGCCCAGACACGTGAAGACCTCGCAGTCGGAATCAGTGATGTGCCCACGTCCCGTGTACTGCCCAGGAGTCACCTAAATGCTACCAGGCCGCGGGCACTTTTTGCCAGCTCTACTCTGTGTTCTGAAAACAGCGCGGACGGGCACAGGAGCCGAACCCCGGTACAGAAATGGCTACTCTTGTTATTTCTTCCCCAAGATGGGTAGACGGATACTCTAAAAGGGAGTTATTTATTCCCCGTTGATGAAGCGATGCTTTTATTCACTCAACAAACACTAAGAGCCGCCTATGTGTAAAACATTGTCTTCGATGCTTGGAGAAATAAAGTTGGTGAATTTGGTGAGCGCGGTCATTAAAGAGCTCAGTCTTTGCGCTGGGAAATACACTGAGTGGTGTGTGTGTGTGTGTGTGTGTGCAGTCATTGTTTCTAATGTCTAATCATTCTTACAATATCACTGGTTAGTATTATCAGGTCCATTTTGCCAGCGAAGGTCTGTGCGCCCTGAAGAGCCTGGCCCACTGCCTGTGACCCTAAGGGCGACTTCACGCCCCGCTGCGGGCGCCCAAGCTGGTGCGTCTGCCCGCGCTGCTCTAGCAAGGAGGAGGAGCCACGGTGACGCCCGCTCTAAAATGCGATCACCGAAAATCGAAAGCGGTTAATGACAGCCATA
This sequence comes from Mormoops blainvillei, assembly GCA_004026545.1. Lineage (NCBI taxonomy): Eukaryota > Metazoa > Chordata > Mammalia > Chiroptera > Mormoopidae > Mormoops > Mormoops blainvillei. The sequence goes on from PVJD01010326.1 coordinate 36,663, forward strand.
AACGGGGTGGTTGGGCTAGCTGCTTTCTTTTCGCCAAGACAATTCATCCATGATCTCGTGGGGGAAGCACTATCGGGTGGGGCCGCTGTGGTAGACAACTTTGTGTTGTTGGTTTGTGTCAGACCAACGTCCCGCCCCCTCCTCCGCCGACGATCCATCCATGTGGTTCTTAATGGAAGAGCTGTAGCCCCTGGGGGAAACCAGGGCGCAGGGAGACCTTAATCATGGACATTCATCTTTAAGGATGGTCATGTGACCTCACCCAGAGGAAGGAGAACTGGGCCTGGGCTTTTGCTGGAAGAAGGCTCTCTTCCTCTGACATCATCTTTGCCACGATGACGTAAATAAAGCCCGACAAGGACAGAAACCAGCGCAGGGGAGACCACAGCCAAGGAGAGATAAGGATTCTTATAAACATCCTTTGTGTGATTTGATCCAGCTATGCTCCAAGCCAGCCCCGCCCTTAGTTACTTGAGGTAATAATTAAGCCTTTGTCACTTGCAGCCGAAAGATTCCAGGTCGATTCCTTCTCGTAGGTGGGAAAGAACTTTGGCAGTTAGTGGTGTAGTTGAGAGAGAACGGGAGAACTGGGAGAGGTGACAAATGGCTCCGTGGGCTGAGAGGCCTGGCCTTTGAAGGGTTGCCTGGGAAGTCGTTCTGAGTGGAGAAGAAGACAGACGCGAAACGTCTCTAAGCCATGCAGACATCAGCGTCAGAATCCTATTACAACCTCAATGTTTTGAATGGGTTTCGAGTTTAGCAGAATCGATTTTGTTCTTCCTAATTCAACTCTAGACGAACTGTTAGAACTAAGAGGAAAAAATGAATCGTCACTTCCACCCTTTAAAAGCAGCAACTGCCCTCTTGTCTTCTCCGGAACACTGGCTCATTGCCATTTTTCCCCTGAAGGGAGAAGAGACAGGGGAGAGAAAAAATACATATATAAGCGTATTTCCCTTTATCATCAAAATGTATCACAGCTCCTGAACTGAATGTTTTGGCTGCTGGGTATAAGTGTTCGTGGTTTTATAAAAGACCCAGGGTGCTCGGCGGTACAATTGAACACTCAGGGCAGGTCAGATGATTTTTGAACTTGAAGTTGCACCTTTGAGGAGAGCTGCAGAACCTTTCCTAGGGGCGGCCACATTAAAGGTTGCTATTGAAGAAACATGCCTTCATTTCTGACCACAACAATCATCGCTCCTCTCTCTGGGCCAGGCCCACTCACCCTTTGGTGTTGTGGCTGTTTATTAAAAACATCCCCCAACTTAACCCTTCTTGCAAATGGGGTGGTTGTGAGGATTAGTTAAGATAGGGCAAGTGCTACACCTGGGAAGGGATGGGGCCTAAATGTGCCAGAGAGCAAGAACATAGAGGAAGTCCCAGAGAAGACCACCTAACATCTCAAGAGACCAGAGCCTCCTGGCGGAGCGTCTTTGGAGATTTGACGGGCAACCCCGATGACCCATCACCACCCCCCTAAATGCACACGTGAGCTTTTCTGCCTCTTTGCAGCTGATGTGGCAGCTTGGGTAGCCTGGTCTTCTCCAGTAACAGACTCTGGCTAATAAAACATCGTCATAGATGTGACTTGCTCTGTAAGTCATTGAAGCCACGGAGTGGCCATAAACCCAGGGGCGGATGAAAGAGGATGATACTTAGTGGAAGCGAAGGAGAGAGGCTCCGTTTCAGCTGCGTCACACCTTGGAGTTTGGGGTGATTCAGTGCAGCCCCAGGAACTGGCAGAGATACCAGCTTCTGTTCGGTCCTCACTGTCCGTCTTCTCCACGCCTCTCCCCCTCATTCAATACATTTTCCAAAAATTCTACAAGCTCCCTTTCTTAGATCTGTGAGCTTTTGAAATGGTCTCCTTGGTTTTTCCTTTTTACAAATTAATTAGAGTTGAAACTTTCTGCTTACTCGTCCCCTGGTTCTGGGCAGCTTCATCAGGGCACGACTCTCTTCATATGATTTCTCTACGAAGAAAGTTTGGAGCGGCAAGTACAAAACTGTGTGTGTTTTATCTTTGCTTTTTGTTGTGAGTTGTTTTGTTTGGATTTATCCCTCTTCTCTGGATAGATAATAATCAGAGCAAAAAAATCAGAAACAAAAACAAAACAAACAAACAAAAAAGCAATGTCTGGGGGAGTGTTTGGTGTAGGTCTTGTCAAACCTAGGATCCTCGAGTCCTCCCTTTCCCTGTAATGAGTTTGAGATGCCGACAATTTGGTTTTCCCCAAGCCTTTCTGGGTACGATCCAATCAATGTTTAATTTCCCAAACTGGCTCTTTGAGAAGATTTATTTTCTTGTGTTTGTATTCTAAACAATGTTTGCTTGTAACTTTGCACAAAAGAAGGGGGAAAGGCTGATTTTTTTCCTAGTTACTTTTTTAAAAAAGAGGTTTTTACAGTGAGAAAAAGACATACTCAGAGAGAGCCATGGGCTGCGTGTGGAGGGCTGACTGGACATCGGCAAAGCGAGTCCGGCAGACGGACACCCGCTCCTCAGGCGCCCTGGGCCCCAGCAGCAGCCAGCGCCCTCCCTCGGTAATGGCCTCCTTGGGGCAGGAAGTCCCCGTGGAGCTGTGTTTCCGCTCAGTGCCACCCTGTGTCACGTCAAACTATTCTTGTCTCTCCACGTTTGCCTCTCTATCCCTGTCCCTCCAATGGCCACGGAACACGTCCCTAGCCTCCTCTTGTTCTCCATTCTGAAGTCCTGGGATTCAAGTCCTGTCCCCTCCAAGGAAATGTCAACCCCTAACCAAACTCAAGGGCTACCAGTTGCCTGTTCTCTGCTACCCCATTAATCTTCACCTTGTCTGTGCTTCCACTCCTCTTAATTAGAGGGGATACATATATACGATACATATTTATATGTAATTATATACATTTTATGTATATAATGTATATAAAATGTAATTTTATAATTATGTAAAATATTATATATATTTAGATATAAATACATATTACAAATATTTATTTATATATAAATTTCCCTTTATTGTTAAAATGTATCATAGCCCCCAAACTCAGTGTTTTGTCTGCTGGGTATATCTGCGTGGTTTTATAAGACATGGCAGTGCAATTCCACACATAGCTCAGGCCAGGGGATTTCTGAACTTGAACTTGCACCTTTGAGGTGATCTACAGAACCTTTCCTAGGGCTGGCCAAATTAAAACTCATCCTCAAACGAATATGCCTTCAAATCTGACCACCTGGAAAGACGGGTCTTCTCTTTAGGGCCAACCAGAGTGTCTGGCATAACATCCCTGCTTAATACCCAGTAACCAATTATTCAATTGATAAAAATTACCCCTCCTGGGATTTTTAGAATAATTTCATTGCTTTACAAAATACATACATTCCCACACAAAGAATATGTGAGCAATACGAAAGCTGTAAAGAAAAATAATCAAGTGACTAAAATGCTTTTACCTAAAAATGGCTTTTCATGGCTAATATTAATGGCTAGTATTTAATGGCCGGCTAATATTATTTCAAACGTTGCTGTGATATCTGTACATTGATAAGAGGCTAGACAATTATTCACAGATGCACGGATGGGATTCTAGGTGAAAGTGGTTTTGGGAATATGTTTCAATTTTATACATACTACTTTTTAGGATTTTAAAAATAATTTTATTTGTATATAAAAGAAGAAAAATCTGGCGTGAAAATGCAGGCATTGGTGGACTGCAGTTAAAGGCCTTTTCACAAGCCTGGTTAGCCCTTACTACCCAGGTCCAGTTACAAAGAAAGAAGTGAAAACAATTGGAAGTTGGAAATTATTGGCATTTTACTGTCTTAAAAAATCACCATTAATAAAAATTTTAAATAACATTGATTGATTCTTTGCCATAAAAGATAAAGGCGCTTGCACAAATATATTTTCTCTCCCTTTCCAACCCAGCCTTTGGGATGTTTTAAGTTATATTATTGTTTTTGTATTTCCAAAATTTATAATACGTACGATTTATTCTGTAACCATAAATCCCACAGTTGCTTATTCCTAGCCCAATATTCTAACAGATCGAATTCCCAGTGCCAGCCCTTCTAATTTGTTCTTTGTATTTCTAAATTCTTTGTTTTAATTTCTTATTTTTCCCCAAGAGCTCATTTCTAAAATTCTTGAGCTTTTGAGAATTTTTGTGCACGATCTTGTACATGAAGGATTTTGCTAAGGAGAAAAATATACTTCATTAAAGAAAGAAGATAGATTTAGAAATTAGGAATAGAATGTGTGGAGCCGGTATATCCAGGGAGGAACGCTAAGGGAAGCAGAGAAGATGAGGAGGGAGTGCCTGCAAAGCCTCATAGCTGATCGATCCCACTGATGAAGGCGTCCAGGTCACGGCTGGGACCCAGCTGAGTGAACAGGCAGACGTACCGGGCGAAGGCTCTATCTTGCAGACGCCGTTCTTGTTTTCTGGTTTGGTGTCCTTCTCTCATTCAAATGTCTTTTTCTAAAAAAAATTATTTATTTATTTTTAGAGAGAGGGGAAAGGAATGAGAAAGAAGGGGAGAGAAGCATCAGTTGGTTGCTTCTCAAGTGCCCCCACCTGGGGACCTGGCCCGCAACTCAGGCGTGTACCTTGACCAGGAATCAAACCAGTGACCTTTTGGTTTATAGCCTGGTACTCAATCCGCTGAGCCACACCAGCCAGGGCCCTCATTTAAATTTCTTTACAAATAAATACGTTGCAAGGAAATGGCATAAATTGTATTATGGGCTCGGTGAGAGCATTCCCCTATTTCCATAGTGAATATGTAAACAATAAAAACAATTGGATATAATATATGATCGACTGGGAGAGCCCGGAGGACAGCCTGGAAGGGGCAAAGGTTGAGATCTCAAAGGGATGCAGTTGACCACATCCGTCCGTGAACTAGGAACTACTAACGTGCTCCCTAACGGGGCCATTGCTAGAGCACAGAATCTCACGGGGGAAAGATGACAGAAGCCTTACAAATGTATTCGACACACCCGCGGTTGTGGGGGTCTCCTGACTTGACGGACTTTGCTGCCAAGAGCGGGACTTCGTGTCCCCGAGATTCAGGTGGGCAGTGACCCTGGAGGCTTACCTCACTCCCCTTCCAGCCTTCACCACGCGGCCTTTTGCTGTGAAGTAACCTGCGGTGAACTTGCTTATATTCTTCTTGGTTGGTAACTTGCTTCCTCTTTCACCTCCGTCCCGGTGCCCACTGTTTCCGGCCTCCATCGGTGCTGAGTAACCCCGTCCCCCTTGACGTGGCTCACCTCTGTCACGGTCTTTCCTGGGACCTACTGCCCACTTTTCATCTCCAACTCAAGTCTTTACGTGGAAGCCAAGTTTCCATACAGGGTCAGCCACTCGCCTGCGGCCCCTCATGCCAGACTCTTGATTAGCTGTGGTCAGTGTCCGCACACGGACTCTCCTTCTTCGTGTGTCGCCGCTGCTGTGCGGTCACTTCAATGCTTTCCCGTGAAAGGGACTGGAGTGCTCCCAAAGGCTTTTTCAGTGCTTTTGTCTGTGTTTCAGTTTGGTCATTCTTCCATTTTTTCTGGTTGTTTCTAATGTACTTTTTATCTCTGTAATCATTTCATTTTTCTCTTGTATCCATTTTTCTCATCTGCCATCTCTATTCCTTCCTATTATCTTAACCTTCTATTGTATCTCTTTCTTGAACTGTTTTCCAAAAACAGTTTCAATGTCCCCAATCTTCCTTTGTTTCTAGAACAAATTCCATATATATATGCACATACACATGCACGTGTGTGTGTATGTATGTATATATGTGTACATTTATATGTATTTGTGTGTATATATGTATTTTAACCTGAATTCGCCCTCATTTCTTTCCCTCTTTTCTTTTATCAATAGCTTTTGAACGTCCTGTTATTTGCTTCCTGGTATCTACTCGTGTTCAAATAGAAGTAGTGCTTCTTTCTGGGCCAGCGTTTTGTTAAAAACTGTCTCGAGCAGGAAGCTGGATTGGTCCGGGGCTGCTCATAGGTGTTGGGCAGACACCTACATCAATTTCTGGCATTCGGGTGTCTCTCAAGTGTCCCTGTAAGTGCTTGTGTTGAGACGCACTGATTGTGGCTTCCTCCTCCTTCAACACCTTACCTGATGCCCATCCGTACTCCTTGGCCAGGAGACAAAATCTCAGAAAACGGAGACGGCACGCCTGTCCTCTTTCAGCTGCCCCCACCTTGCCCTCCCACGGCACAAAACCCAAGGCAGAGAAACATTCCCGCCCTGTCTTACTTCTTTTTCCCTCTGTGTCTAATCCACAGCTCTGGTCCTCAGGACTGTTTGGAGGGCCTGATTAGGGCGGGGGGAGCAGCTTTTCGAGGGCTTTGAGAGCAAACTGCGTTCTGCTGGCGGCCTGGGGTCTGGGGCGTCTCTTTCCATCCTTCCACGCTGGGGCTCGGGTTTCACTGCATTTGGCAGAAGGTCTTCATAGCTTGCGGTTTGGGGTTGCGGCCATTTCCTCGTTGCGTTGAAAATTCTGTTCTCCTTTTTACTTTTAATTCCTCTCTGTGTGTGTATGTGTGTGTGTCTCAGAAGAAAGGCATTTCAGCTGGAATTAGCGCCTCTGATCATGTTTACTCCACGGTTACAAAGTATATACGCGGGGCTTTTTTTCTGGAGATGCAGAAGGGAAAGCAAAAATTAAAATGGTGATGTTGAATTATCTGATATTTGTTCTTTCTTCTCTAGAGATTTGCATGAAGAGAAAATTCTAAGGGGTCAGAAATGCTACAATACTCTCTTCTGTATCCAGTAATTAATGAATTGACCCATGGTCAAGTTAATCCTGAGAGCTCTTTAAACGGGCTGTGGCTGCCGGACTCCCAGATGGCTTCGCCAGACACCCTTCTGCTTCTTGCCCCTGATCTTTACAGCTAGTGCAGGATGTAGGAGCTAGGAGCAGAAGAAAGGGCATCCCGGATTCCTAAACCTGGCCCTGTCCCGACCAGCTATGCAATTTAGTGACGTCATCTAACTTCCGTCGGGCCTAGCTCCCTCGCCTGTGTGTGACATGGGGGTTTACGTTGATCAGACGGGACTGCCTGTGAGAAAGTGGGCTTTGAACGGCAAGGCTGACAGCCTGGGGAAGGACTGTCACAGTGGCAGGAGAATGGGCGAGGAGTCCAGGAGCCGTGACTTCAAACCGTTGTGAGACGCTCATTCTCACTGACCCTCAATTTCCCTGTTAATGAAAGAAATAAAAACTCTATGAAAGATTATTGCAAAGATGTAATAAGATGATCACATAAAGGGAGTGTTTGGCAGCAATGACAAGAAAGTGGTTGAAACTCAGTGACTAGCTGGCCTCTTTACTTTCTCACGAATATATTTTACCATCAAGGAATGAAGAGGCCTATGGTGTCAAAATTCAGAGGGACCCTTGTATGCCCTCTCCCCTGTCCCTGCCCAATCCGGGTCAATTATCTTCTTCTTTGCTAAATGCGTCCCCTTTTCGAACCACCTGTGGAGCCACTGACACGAAGAAACGAAATTATAACATTGGCATAAGGCAGACTTTGCACCTGGACGACCCCTCTCGGGGACCGAGGCTGGTGCAACTGGCTCTCAGGGGCCCCTGGTTCATTTTTCTCATCTGGGTGGTCTTTTCTGGAACACACCTGCTTCTCTGGAATTGCACGTGGGCTTCCCCTTGATGCCCTGGCCCCGGAATCTAGACCCGTTCTTGCCCTAGCTACCCTCGCCTCCACTCACCCGCCCTGTGGGCTTAGACAAAGCCTTGCCAGCTCTGCGCTGTGACTGTCTTCGGTGCAAAATGAGAGGATTGGGCTAGCGCATCTCTAGGATCATTCTAGAACCCAGGAGGAGAAATGCCGGAGGAAGGTTTTGCACGGTGTCTCGGGCCAGGGAGGGACAGGTCTCACTGGTAGCAGCGTTGTTCTCCATCTGGCCTGGAGGGGTCTCCCAGTCTGGTTGCACACCACCGTCAAACCTGCCTGCGTGGCGCATGGACCACGGGCGGCTTCCCGTCTCTTTCTGGCGCCGCGCCCGTGAGACACCGGATGGAAGCGATGGTTTGCAAACACGGTACCTAGCACACAGGTGGGTGCTGAATGGGAGCAGGCTGAGTGAACCCAAGCCCTTGCTCCTACCTATTTGAAGCAAGCTGGAAAGGAGAGCATTCGAGTGGGGAAGGGGTGTGGAGGGGTCCTTTACTTCTCTGGGAGAGAAGAAGCTGTTTCTCTGTCTTCACGGCGACGTGAGTGGAGTGGTGGTGGACTGACCCTTCTCCGAAGGAAAGAGGCGTCATTAAGAGCAATTCGCGCCCCCCCCCCCGCCCCCGCCCCAGTTGGCCAGGGCTCAGAAAGCAAAGAGCAATTCCTGTAAGAGCGCGGCGATCGGGCCAGCAGCTTTGTCAATGGATAATTTCCTGAAAGGAAGCTAGTGGCGGAGGCTGCACGCTGCGTTTGATCTCGGAGCGGGCACGAGGCGCGCGGGACGATCTTTGACTCAGAGGAAGAGAGGTAATTGTTTCCCAGGCAGACGCTAGCTGGAGAGGGTCTCTTTCCCCTGGTGGCGAGCCCGCACCGGCAGCCCGGGCCTGCCCCGGACAATTTCCCTGTTTTGCTAGGGAACAAATTGCTCTTTTGGGGTAATTCTGAGCAAGTTTGCCAAGTTCACAATGATCCCTGGGGAGCCGCTGGGGGAAATGCTGTCTCCAAATCCCTTCTCCAGCCCTTTGAAAAGGAGAGTGGGTCATTTTTTTTTTTTTGAAAGAATTCTAAAGAAAGCTGCTAGTTCAGAATGATCCGTCCCACCTTGCAAGAGGCCTCGGGGGGCAATGCGTTTGGTTCCTAGTGCTGGTCTGGTGTTAGGGAACCAATTTCCAAAGCAAGTAATTATGCATGCAATTAAGTAATTATAGATGGAAAGAAAAAAAGGCAAAAGAGGACCTTGCCAAGAAGAAGTTGCGTGTCTTTAACTTTCAAAAGACAGTCCATGGGACATGGGAGTCGAACCCAGCTTGGATGCTGTTCTCATGAATGACTGAATAAAATCGGGAGCTTGGAGAGAGTGAGGTGTCAATCTGCAAGACGCTGTGGCTAAGAACACACACCGGGGGCCGCGATGCCTATGTGCGAAGTCTGGGCCTGCCAGTTATTAGCTGTGTGACTTCTGGCGTTTTCTGTGCCCTCTGTCTCTGTACAATTAGGTTAATCGTCATCCCCATGTTACATTGTTGTTGAAGTTTAAATAAATGTTCACATGGAAAAGTTTCAATATATAAATAAATATCTTTCTTACAGGAATGGATGTGTGTGCGTTACAGATCGCTTTGAACAGCACAGGATGCGTTAGTGTCAGCTGTTCACTGAAGATGTTTGAAGTTAAGTTGCATGCAGTCATTTTATGGGGAAGCCAAGGTATTTAGCATTGTTGGTGATTCTTTCCTTCTGACCTTCCCCCTTCAGGATTAAAGAAAAAAAAATCAACCTAACAGAAAAGGGGAAAGAAATATGAAGTGCTTAGTTTAAGAAGCTGATAAAAAAAATAAATAAATAAGTGATTTCAGCAGAGAAAGGGTCAAAGCCACAGCACCCAGGGTTCCCCAGAGAAGCCAGGTTGTTCACAGTATGTGTTTAAAATAATATTCCTGCTTAGTTGGGCCTCCCCTAGGGACAATGCAATTTCAACAGTAACAGAGGATTAATTAAAGCTGGTCCCGCTGGTGAGATTGACAATTCAGGGTGGAGCGGGATCGGGCTGCCCCCCACCGCCCACCACCCCCACTCCACAACAGGAAAGGGACACGCCTGCTGGAAGTAATTAGTGTGGCCCAAGGGCAGGCTGACACTTTTGCCCCGTTTGTGCGACTTCGACTACCATTTTAGTTTTACCTCCGTTGAAGGTGAGGGGAGTAAGAAATGACTAAAGAAGGTCCAGTTTTCCTAAGTCAACATCAGTGAGGAATAGCTGTCCTCTCTGGCCACCTTGGGCGGGGCTGCTGATTTTCATGCCTGGCTGGAGTCTCTGGATTTATGCCTGGCCTGTGAGGGTTAGAGGGCAGGTGGTTTTATTTGTAAGAACAGACACAAAGACACGCCCTGGGAGCAGGCTGGCTGGAGGCTCGCGGTTGCAGAAGGGGAGAGGCAGGCAACTTGGGCTGCAGGGACCCGCCGGGAGGAGCCGTCTGCTGTCTGCTGAGCTACCTCACCCCCAGGCTGTTCTAGTGCTGAGAGCTGCCGACTCCTGGGCTCCCAGACTTGCCTTGCTCCAGCCACCTTCACCAACCCAAGCGGTGGCCTTCTAAATCAATTACGTGACTGTCTACCTACCTGGATCAAATCCTCCAAGAGCGGATTTGGTGGGTTCTGTGACCAGGACAGAAACAGCATGCAATGTGTGGGAAGAGAAGAGGTCCGTAGCTCCCATACCCCAGAAAGCTGAGGACCGCTGTTCTGGAGGGGTCCCTGTCCCTTTTAGGGAAAAGCCGCAGGTCCTCAGCAGGACATGCGAGATGTTGGATGATGATCCCCTTCTTGGCGTTGTCTCCTACCCACCCCGCCCCGGGACCTACCCATTCAGACCCAGATGCGATGTTTCCTAGTAACCCCATCCTGCCCAGCCTCCCCACCCAGGTGCCCTGTTTCCTGATACCCCCTCGAACAGGATACCGCGCAGCTTGAAGGCAGGGGCCTTATGGACCCACATCTGAATGTCTAGTGGGAACGGGGGTCTAGCAATTGGACTGAATTGAAATAATCAGCCATAGGACCTTGGGTGAGGTGAACAGTTTATGGCTTGGGCTTTGAATACAGACATAAGAATAATCAAATAAAATACATTCAAGGGAGATGTTTTTCTAGAACTGCAGGGTTCAGTCCCATAGCCACCAGCCCCATGTGGCCATTTAAACTGAAATTAATTAAAATAAATTAAAAGTAAACACTCAGTTCCTGGGTCAGAGTAGCACTTCTGCGGTGCTCTGTAGCCACGGGTGGCATCGCTTCTGCCCTGTCCTGTGTTGTCTCAGGGGGTGGAGAACACGTAGATTGTGTAGGACGCTGCATAGACCAGTTCCACCATCACAGAACTTTCTAGGGGTTTTCGAGCTTTCACCACTGCCAGTGCTCTGGAGTTTGAGAAATCAATTCCACAGCTGTTCGCTTCCTCTCCGGCAGACCCCAGGCCTTCCTGTCAAAGTTACTGAGATTCCAGGAAAACCAGTGCTCTGGCCACCCGGCGTGTGAACGTGAATTCATTGGATCCCCTTTTGCTCAGGACGGGAGAGAGCAGGAAATGGAGGAACTTACATCCCTTTTTCCTGGGAAATCAAATCCCTTCCCTTTGCTGTGGGGGTTTGGGTGGGAGAGGTGTGGGGTCCTGGGGTCCGTGTCAGATAGGCAAATGTCAGGGTGAGGCCAGAGGTGGGTGGCAAGACCCGTGAAGTAAACCTGCCATCTGGGATTTCGGGGAACAGGCTCAGAGACAGAAAATTATAGGAAAAAAAAGATCTCCTGAAAGAAAAATTACTGAATTTTTGAAACAAGCCTAAAGAGTGTTTTTTAAGCCTAGGACACAGGGCACGCTCTGGCCAGGGAGTGGAAGAGCTTCATCTTACTGCCCGCTTGTGACCCATTTGCTGGTGACCTTCAGCAAGTCACTGCCCCTCTCTCTGGGCCAGTACCTCCCCCGTCTCTTATTACAGGTATAGACAAGATCTCTCAGAATCCAGATTCTGAAGTAGGTGCCCAACGTTGACAGTCTGGCCCTTTTGGAAGCTCTTAGGATGGTGCGATCGGGACACTCGCTGAGGACTGTTGGGTTCAATGGGTGCCTCCTGCTCCCACGAGGACATTAGACCCACCTTGCCCATGCCAACCCCTTCAAGGTGACATAAAGAGAATGCAGGTCTCTGTAGCCTGAAACCGGTGGTAGAAACAAGCCGCCTGGAAGTTGGGAGTTATCTCCAAATTATTCTGACGTTTACTTCTGACCTGTTTTCCATGTTGCCGCCGTGCCTGGGTGATGGAGCTCCCGCCAATTAGAAATGGATAAATAACAGCCCATGGTGTCCAGGCCTGCAGAGGCTTCACACAGGCACGTCCCTGCCCAGACGTCTCCTCCTCCGATATTCTTATCCCCTCCCCGAGGAGGGCCAGGTGGGAAGAGTGGGTGTGAACCCTGTAGACGCGACGGTGAGAACTTCACCGGGTCCCTCCGTGCACATGGCAGAGCGGGGTCGCAGCCTGAGGCCTCCCTCATGCGTTGGCCTCGCCAGGCAGCTGGGCCCCAGAGCGGCACTTTGGAGGCAGGGGAGAGCAGGTGAGGACACGGGTCTCTGTGCAGACCCGCGTCCTTCAGCCAGGTGGCTGGGCTGGAATGTCTGCTTGCCATTGTAAACACCTGCTCGTAGACCACACGGAGGTGAACCCTGTGTCTTTCCTTTTTAGGTGAAGCAAGCGCTGGGCAGTCCTCCGCCTCCAGGCCAAACCTGCACCCTTGCAACAGAAGGAGAACGGTTCCCTGCCCACAGGCTTGGTCTCAGAAGAAAACATTGTATCGAAATACCCAACACACACTAGGAGCTGAGACTAGGCCTTCGCCCCTTCTCTGTATTTCTTTTCTTTCCTGTGCAGGCTGCAGGAATGGTTGGACAGAGGCAAAGAGACGGATGCCGCTGCTTGGGCCTGGCCCTGGAGGGACGGTCCGGCCTGGCGAATGGCTGCCCCTCAGAGCCGTGACGCCGTTTGCCTAGATGAATGTTCCAGAGGGGAGGACAGGGGCATGTTTGCTTGCGCCTGCCGCGAGGCCCCAGGGCCTGAGGGCTGAGCTTTCTCGCTCATCCCTTTTCTGGTTCTAGAAGGCCACCCCAGCCACGCAGCTGTCTCCGGCTCCTCTGCCTACCCCCTGAGCCTGACTTGCCCCTTGGACCAGATTGGGGTGGGGGTCCTTGTAAACTGAAGGGTAGAGGAGGGGCGCCTGGCTCTCCTGCGTTGTGGAAGGGGTGACTCAGGCCTTTTGCACAATTTCATGTGAACGACATGAACTCACCGTTCTCCCAGCTGGCAGCCCTGCTCACCTCCCTGCGTGGGTTTCCAAGGGCTGGTGATTAGTCACGGAGCTGAGGTGAGACTACAGCCACCGAGTGCCCCAGGACAGGGCAAGGCCCAGGGAAAAAGAGCAGCTGCCAGGGGACTCTGCCCTCAGTGAGCCACTGGCCTCTTGTCACCTGGCTCTTGGATCTTCTAGAAGGGAGCCCACTGGGACCTGGGAGGCCCAAGATTGGAGAACACAACTGGAACTTAGGGGTGATCTCTTTCTCAGCCATTCACACGGCCTAGCGTAAAGCAACTCGTCAAATCTAAAGCAACCTTGGCACATGCTGTTTTAAAGAAATTGCCACTGTTTTTACTTCTTTGGGAGCAAATTCGCCCCTCCCCAGGGGAGCAGAGTCGGGGCCCCTCACCTGAAATAGAAATTTTCATCAGGGTTTGTGTGGTCCTTTGTCTTCTTGTTCAGGCAGTCACATGACTCTTCTGCCAATAATAATAATGATTCATTTTATTGGGTTCTGCCCATGAGTCAAGCAATTTACCTGTCTAAGCACTTCACCTGCCACCTGACTTAACCCTCAGCAGGTCGAAGAGGCCACCGTGATGCTTGTAACCATTTACCAAGGGGGTGACTGTGTTTTAGAGGAGGAAAAACACCTGCCCAAGCCGGTAGCTCCCAGCGAAGTTGGAGTCCAGTTCTGTGGGACCTCAAAGCCCGCGGACAGATGCTGGGCCCTGCGGGGGTCTCTCTTCTCCCCGGAGTAGCCAAGTTCAGGGCCAACCTGGGGTTCACACAGCTCTGCCGTGGTCACCTGGGCTAACACCCTCCCAGTGTCACGGGCAGACAAAGCCAGGCCTCTGTGCGCTAACGACACTACATCCACACTGCTCTCGAGACCCCCACCGAGTGAGGCGCCATGGCGAGCCCTCCTGACCCTGAGGTCGTGAGCATGCCTAGCCAGGCCACTCCCAGCCGCTGCTTCCGGTGAGGGCCTATGAGAGTCTCCCCCAAGGTCCTGAAAGACAGGGTTGGTACCGAAGAAAGTGAGTGGGGAGGAGGGAAAGGGGAGAAAGGGGAGGCATTTCACAGATTCTCCAAGAGGAAGAATGAGCACCCACACTTTAAACACAAATTTTAATTTATTAATTTTAGAGAGAGAGAAAAGGACAGAGAGCAATACTAATTTTTTTTTTTTTTTTTGTTCTGCTCGTTGATGTATTCATCGGTTGATTCTTGCATGTGCCCTGACCGAGGATCGAACTCACAACCTTGGCGTAAGGGGTTGATACTCTAACCAACCGAGCCACTTGACCAGGGCTCACATTTTAAGGCGAGGCCAAAAAGCAGTAGGGGGAAACGTTTGTCCTGGCTTCTAAAATGCAAAGTCACCAAGAAACCAAGTAAGAATATACCCTTGAGGCTGTCTGTATTTTGGACACCAATGTGGAAAAAAAAAACAAAAAAACAAACAAACCACAAAACAGAGATCTTTGCACCTGAGTTTTCTTCCTGAGGGAAAAAATAATGAGCTGACTGCTACATCCTTCCCTGGCAGGACCCAGAGGATTCGTAATATTCCTAAAAGGCAGGGGGAATGGATTTTCTAAATGTAAATGATTAATATTATGTTCTTAGTCTTACCTTACATTAAAAAGTGCAGGTTTTCTTAGTATTATAAGAAAATGAGGTGCCTCTGGGGACTGAGTGGAACGTCAACCCTCCTTCCAGGCTGGACATTAGTGGCGAGTGCTCCACGGTGGGTGGGGGATGCGCTAGCCCTCGGCCAGACCCGCTCCCAGAGCTTGGCGCTTCCACTTCCTAACCCTGAGCCTCCTGAAATGTCATTTGTCAGAGCTTCCTTATTTATAAAGCAAATGACTTTTAAAAATTCTTGACATTTGATGAGGACTCAATGGAATAATAGATCTACGGTGTCTGACTCAGAGTCTGACGCACAAGAATCACTGGATACGAGCACTTTTCTGCCCTTCCCGCTCGGTCCTCTCCCCTTTCCTTGCTGCCTTCCTTCGGAGGGTTGGGGCTGTGGGTCTAGAAAAGGGCCCAGCTTCTGACGCCGTCTGCGGTGAAGGGGGCGCAGGATAAACCACGGCATCCGCCACTCTGCTTGCTCAGGAACAGCAGCCCCTACAGGGCAGAGTACTGTAGAAACTCCTAGAACAGGTTTAATCTCAACTGAGGGTGGCATGACAAGGTCACTGGAAGCCAGATGCTTTCGGGGTGCCCTAGCTATGGGCTCTATTGGGTTGTTTCTCATGTCACCATAATTCTCCAAGCCCTGGCTCCGAGCGGACAGCCCTGTGACATTGTTTCTGAGACAGACCCAAGCTCCTGCAACGTCAGACCCTTAGACACCATGCACGGCTGCAGTCCATTTCTTTGCCTGCGTTTGAGAAAAGCCTGTGTGCTAGCAGAGAGGGCGCTGTCCCTGTCATTGCTCTATCTGCACCCCTGACAGAGCGCTGGACACATTGTAGCCACAGCGGTGGCAGAGCAAACCAACCAGGCCACGGTGCCACTGTGCTTCAGTGACTCGTTTACTCACGGGAGGTCCGCAGTCTCATTTTGTGTCTTCACTGAAGACAGATGAGGCCTTGAAGAGCGAACCCTAGACTCTAATCAGGCACAAAAGTTGCCTCCACCATTTATTTAATCAGCCACTTGGTGATCATCAGGCAGGTCTTCCCTGTCCTGCACTCTGCTCATCACTGGGTAGGCGGTCACCATGCCTGTGCCCCACCTCAGCCCTCATGGGGTGTGTGTGTTTGTGTGTGTACCGGGGTGGGGTTTTGCATTAAATAAATAAACACGCTCAGAATGTAAATGGCACCCCATGATCAGTGCGGCTGCTTCTATGAGTGGGGACCAGGGGGAGAGAAGGTGAAGGAGACGGAGGAGAGAATACATGGTGTGTTTCCACCAGCCTCTAGGAAAGGGAACGCTAACACACCTGGAAGTCCCTGTCATTCAGCCTCGGTGTCTTCTTAGAGGGAAGCGTCCCGTCCCCTGTGAGCCCAGCCCTTGTGGAGAGAAGGCTGTCTGTCGGGGTGGACCCTGCCTATCGGTCCCCCAGAGGCTATGTCACTCAGCGCTGGCTCGGGCCCAGACGCTTCGCGGGCTCTTTGATTTTCTTTCACACTAGACCCTGAGAGCTTGAACTTCTGGGACGTCAGTCAAGAGAGAGTGTTGGGCACCTGAAATGACACACAGACTTGCTAAGACTTGTCTCACACAAGTTCTGATCAGTTTATCCAAACTTTCCCTACCTCAGGCTGAGTCACAGATGAAAACACCAAGGTTCTGCTAAGAGAATGGAGTCAAGTGAGAAGCAAAGGCTGGGGTCCGTCCTCAACTACCTCTGAGCATGTGGAAAAAAGTCCCTTAACCTCCCCAAGCCTCAGTTTCCTCATCTGTAAAAACTGACTTCCTCAGGTCACGACGATGAGGTCCAATGTGATCAAAGTATTCAGAATCTCCTAACATCCTGGCAACTTCCGTATATTTCCAAAAGGACCTAAACTTTGTGCTTGTCATAGATCAGCTTCCAACATGAGGCCTGTGGGAACCAGTCTATGAAATAAACGTGTCTCTCTTTCTCATTTGAACTTTTAAGACCAGGATTCCATCCTCCGATCCCCACTGTGCAGACGGGGAAGCAGGTCAGAGGGCAACAACACGCCTCAGGCACTCCCAGCACTGTTTTCAGAGTCGAGGTGAACGTTCTTGGCTCCCCGAATTGCCCCTGGAATCCCATCTAAAGACAGCCTCTTGCTGACCTAGAAAACTCATAAGCAAAGCTTCCAATCAGCCAGGTTTTTCCCGCAAGGTGGGCTCAAGTTCTATGCACATGAAAGACCTTCAGTTATCCTTCTGAAATCCTTCTCACCTTAGGTGATGGCTCTGACTTGGAAGGCAGCCGGAGGCCCTGAATATAAAGCAACGGTAACCGGACATAACTTCACGTTCCTTACTGAGCCCCCAAAACCTGTGTGATCTCGGGCCTGGGAATTTGCTTGACGAAACTTAGTCTCCCCCATCTCTTGCTGTAAAGGGCAAATGGGATAAAATGGGCAACCCTTGTTAAATGCCCCTGCCGTAACTACTGCCTGAGATGGTAAATGTCTTCCCAGGCTCTTCGGTTAGAATTCAGAGAAGACCTCGTTCTGGAGCAGGACGCCTTCTCAGACTATAGTGGGCAGGGGAACCGGCTGGTGAGGGGGTGGGTGGGAGGTTAAAACGCAGATTTGGACTCGGCAGGCCTGGGGCAGGCTCAGAATGGAGATGCTGCCCGTCTCGCAGGTGCACGGGGCCCTCCTGGTCCACGAACTGCGTTCTGCTCAGTGAGGCTTCAGAGACCCCAGAAATGGCAGGAGGTGGAAGAAGAAAGTCGGCAGCCACAGGTACGATTTGTCTTCATCTCCCGCCGGCTCTCCCCCGTGCACACACACAAGCACAGACATGCTCCTACAGACACACACGTGTTTACCTACACACACACACACACACACACACACACCCCTTGTACCCAATCAGCCACGCACAGCCACCCACCACCCACCCTGCCTCTCGGCGGAAGGCCACGCCCACTGCAGAGTTTTTATAAATGGGCTCTCCCAGGGAATTGCCAGCTTCAGCCAGGGTGGGTCTTGCACTCAGTCCATCATAAAACTCACATCTCGCCCCCAACTCCCCTCACTCTACTTTAGGTGCCCCCCATGACCAGACTGGAACAGGACTCGCCTCCTCATTGCCACGCTCAGCACTGGGCAAATAAGAGGGAGTGCGCCTCACTGGGACCCCGGTCAACTGGGCTGCAAGGCGGCCCCGTCCGTCCATGTGCTGGGCAGACCCTGTGCTCCCTGACCCTTAACTTCTGCCCCTGGAATGATAAGCATCAGTGTAGGAGAAGCTACATGCTGTTGAGCAGTTCTCGCTGGGGGCCCTGTTATATATGTTACACTTCATTTATG